>OY720151.1:12510346-12755346 GCA_963082725.1 Pedicia rivosa | reverse complement strand
TGATGAATGAGGCGGAAGGTTGAGCGATGGAGTATGAGGTTGAGTAGGTGGACGAATGGATGATTGGCTAGGACGAGGGATGAGGATGGATGGGATGCGATAAACATGGGTGTACCTTTTATATGTGATTTTTTTTTTCATAGTTTCGATAGAAAATGAGAAGATAGATTGAGAGAGACATAAAGTTAGTAAGAGTTGGGGCTGGGAGTAGGGTAGAGTGATAGGGAAAAATGAAGGAAAACCTAAGATTTTTCCCTTTTTTTTTCTTTATCTTTTCCACATCGACAATTTATATTTATAATCTTGATTTGTTTTCGTTATGTACACACACAGCTCACACACATACACATATACATAGCTGACTGTCGCAGTCATACGTAGATTTTATATTTTATTACGTTTATTTAAAAACGAAGAAGAAAAAGAGGAAGAAGAAAAGGATGATGTAGATGACGGGTAAAGGAAAATAAAAAGAAGAAGAAGTAAAAGAAAAAGTAGTGAAAGAGGCAGAAGAGGGAAGAAAAACTGTTTCATTTTAAATTACATCAAATAATGTATCAATCAAAAAATATATTTATATAAATGACATAAAAAGATGAAAAACGAAGAAGAAGATGAAAATTATTATCATTTTCCTTCAATCTTATTTTCCATTTCTCTCACCCCTCTATAGCTCCAACGACTTTTTATTTTCTTCTTCTTTTTATTAATTTATTTAATTTTGATTTTGGGAAAAATGATAAAAAAAAAAAAATAACAACCACCAAAAAGTAAGAAAATAAATGTGTGAGTGAGAAAGAGTGTTGTAGGAAGATAGAAGGAAATTAATGTCACATCAAAATTGATTAAAAGTTTTCTGTTTCTTTAAAGAAAGACTAGAAAAAGGGATACAATTCATTCATAAAATATAGAGACAAGAAGAAAAAGAAGAAGAAACCAAAAAACAAAAAAAAAAAAAACAAAAGGGAAAAAAAATTATCGTTTATGAAAAGAAATTTTTCTTTTTTGGTTTTAACTTTAATTATTATGAAAAAAGAACAAACAACAACAATAGCGCAACTACAAAAACAATAAAAAAAAATGGATGAGAACAAGAACCAAAAAAAAAAGGACGAAAAGGAAAAAGAAATCGATAAAGTAGAAATCGCGAAGTTTATAAAAAAAAAACAACAACAAGAAATAACAAAACAAGAAGATGAAGAAGAAGAAGAAAAAAACAAGCATATAAAAAAACAACAAATAAAACAAAAAAAAAACAAAATTAAAACTCTACAATGGTTTCATCTTCTTCTATCATTCGCTCATACTCTTTCTCATATATATTTATGTGTGTGTGTGTGTGTGTGTGTATATTTATATTTGTATTTCTTTTTTTTTTTTTTGTATATCTTAAGGGACACTCAATTTTCCTTCTTATTTCTATTCTTCACCTCCCTCTTTTCATTTGTCTTGTCTTATCATCACCGACAGAGTCACCCATTCAAAACCACCCAATTTATATATATATTTTTTTTTCCTATTTTATTTTTTAAATATTCCGCATAAAATTGTTTTCTCTTGTCCTTAAAGGGCCATTGTATTTTCTTCTTCTTCTTCTTCTTCTTTTTTTTCGCTTTTTTCCATTTATATTTTTTTTATGCTTTTTTTTTCTTTTTTTTTTGCCTTTCTTATGTTAAATAATAATATTTAAAGTACGAGAGTATAGAGAGAGAAAGAGAGAGTGAAAAAACGAGTTATCTCAATTATCTTTTATTCTTCTTCTTTTTTTATTCTTGTTATCCACCCAACCACCCATATAACAACCACCACCAACAACAACCACAGAGAAAATAAATTAGAGTTTAACTAAAAAGAAGGAGTTTATTTATGTACTTAACTTATATTATTATCCTCACATCACACATCGTATATACACACACATACTGAATATCACACACATACAATCTACTCAGACACAGATTATTGTGTAAGTATGCGTGTGTGTATGTGTTAGTGTGTAAGTGAGTCTTTATGTAAAGTAAAACCTCTTTAATTCGTACCCTTGTTCCCTTGTTATAATTCAAAAATGATAAAAAAAAAAACAAGAAAAAAAAATTCTTACACACACAAACACACATACATATGTGCATACATACACACATGCAGAAACACAATGTTTATTTTGAAAACGTTTTTAATTGGTTAGCTTTTAGTGGAAAATAAAGGGATAAGAGAGATCAAAAGGAGTTTTCTATAGAGAAGGATGAGGAGGGTGTGTTTTTTTTTTTTTAATAAATGTGTCATTAATAATGAGTTTGGAATAAAGAGGTTAGAAATTTTTTTTTTGTTCTCTCTTATTTCCCTTGTTCTTATTCTTTAATATTATTAATTTCTAATATGTGCGTATAAATTTAAAGTCTATTAGTGGAAACAAAAATATATAAAACCTCTTTAATCCGTATTTTATAACCTCTTTTGCCTTCCATTAATCCTATATAAATCGTTCAAATGTTTTGCCTATTTCAAAATCATTATTTTATGTTTTATACTAAGAAAAAACTGGACCAAAAACCATAGACTATACTCTGTTTTATTTCAATGGAATTGGATATTAGTTAATTATAGAAGTTTCACCTTTTAAATCAGTTTACTTAAGAGATTTCTTTTTTTTTTTGTTCAAAAATACAAACAAAATATCTAAATTTTAATTGATCGATAAAAGATTTAGATTAAAAATAGAAAAATGGGGAAAATTTGATAATATTTTCTAAGAAATATTATTTATGTTTTTAAAATGAAAATGATAAAAAAAAGAAACACGTAACTTTCACCTATAAAATCTATTAATTAAAATTTGAAATCACAAAATGAAAATAATTATTTAAAGTTCGTTTAAGAAACGGAACAAGAACTTTAAGAATAAAATTTTATTTACTTTTTGATTTGTTTTGAATTTTTAATTATATTTCATTACCAATTAATTTTGTGTAAAATTGTTATGTGTAGACAGAAGTAATTCATCAAATTTTTGTTATGTTATCCTTTCAATTATATAATTTATTGAATTGACGAATAAATTAATTAAGGAAATTTTTAAATATTCTTATATTGGAAAAAAAAATATCATTTTTAAAACTTTAATGTTAAGTTTCACAACAACTTTAAGTTGAGTTTATTAAAGTAAAGAACAAAAATTAAAAGAATCAACTGTCGAAGGATAAAAAAAAAAAAACAAAATTTAAGCACAACTTAAAATGTTTATAAAGTTTCGCATTAAACTTAAAATTAAAGCTTTTATTTTAATCGGCTTTAGAAAAAAAAAACAAAAACTCTCCCTACCTCACATCCATTCCAATTCAAACAAAAACACTTATATAAATATGTATTTACATTTCAATTTTATTTATACAATTTTTTCTTTTCTTTTCTTTCTTCAATTTTTTTCTTTTCTTTCTTTTTTTCTTCATTTACAGGAAATTAGCCAGGATGATTTATCCAAAGACACAAAATTATAATCAAAAAGTTGACACTTAGAATATAAAACATAAACGGGGTTAAATTAAAATATATTAACATTAACAAAGGCGAAGAAGAAGAACAAAAAAAAGAAGAAGAAGAAGAAGAAATAAAACAACAAGAAAAACAGCAAGCAGAGAAGAAGAAAAAAAAAAGCCACACACACGTACAAAATATATACCAACATAAACACACACACACACATAGACACACACACACACATTTATTCAGAGAAAACATAACCGACACCCAACAACAACAACAATAAAATAAAAAGTATAAAGGGAAAAATCAAGCACCAGAAAAAAAAAAGAAAATAAGAAATAAAAAGAGGAAAAAGAAGGAAACGAGAAAAACAAAAAGAAAAAATGAATTTTTTTTCCCTTACAAAAATGTAATGTAAATATTGAGAAAAAGAAAGACAAAGCGAGTGTGAGATAGTGTAGATGTGAGTGTGTGAGAGAGAAGTGTAAAAACAAAAAAAAAAATCGAAAGAAAGAAAGAGAGAGAGAGAGAGAGAGAAATAACACAACAAGAATAAGAATGAAAATGGAAAAGTTCAGCTTTATAGAAAATAATTTAATTTAAAAAAAAAAACAAAATATAACAAAAAAAAAAATTAAATTTAAACAAAAACAAGAAAACAAACAAAAGAAAAGAAAAGAAAGAAGGAAAGAAAGAAAGAGAAAAAAAAATATACTTTAAAAACAAATAAGACAAAGTTAACATTTTAATACCTTATAATTAAATAATAGTAAACTTAATATTAATATTTAAAAAATTTAAATTAAAATTAAAATTAAAATTAAATTAAAAAAAAAAACAACAACAACAGCAACAAAAACAAAAATACAAAAACAATAAAAAAAATATTAGAAAAAGAAAAATAATAAATAAGAAAGAGACAAACAATAGAAAAAGGCAATTTTAAGAAAGAAACAAAAATTCAACAATTTTATAAAAATAAAAGGCAAAAATTTTTAAGCAAAAAAGGAAAAAAGGAGAAAAAAAAAACTAAAATGAACAAACAAATAAATTTTTAACGGCGCTTTTTATTAAGACACAAGAAAGAAAGAAAGAAAAAAAAACAGAAACAGAAACAGAGAAAAATAAAAATAAAACGAAGAAACAACAATAACAACAACAACAGCAACAACAAAATGTATTTTGTAAATAATAAAAACAATTTAAAAAAAGTAAAAATAAATTTGTGCTAAAGAAAAAAAAAAACAAAAAAAAACTAAATAAAAACAAAAAAGAAAAGAAAAATTATTCACTTATGACAATTTTTTTTGTTTCATTTTTAAAAAAAAAAATAAAAATTCTTGTATTTATGGTAATTATATTAAATCTAACATTTAAATAAATTTAAACAAGAGAAAAAAAAAAAAAAAACACCAACTTTGTAATTTAAACAAAAAATTATTTATATTAAAAAACGTAGAAAATTTAAACAAAAAAAAAAAAAAAAAACACAAAAAAAATTTAAAATTAAAAAAAATTTTTAAAAAAAATAAATTTAAATTAAAAATTTAAAATAAACAAAAAAAAAAAAAAACAAAATAATTAAATAATTAAACAAAAAGAAAACTTAAACCAAAAAAAAAAAAAAAACCCCTTAAAAAAAATTAAAAACCAAAAAAAAAAAAACTTTAAATAAACAAAAGAAAAAAAAAAAAACAAAATTAAATAAATAAATTTTTAAAAATTAAATTAATAAACACAAAAAAAAAAAAAACCTTAATTTAAAAAACAAAACAAAAAAAAAAACAAAAAAAAAATGTTAAAAATAAAAAATTTAAAAATGCGGTCATTACTTTTTTTTAGTTTAGTATGTTCATTTAATTTGAACATGATAAATACACAAAAACAACCGACAGCTGAAAAACCATCATTTACAATTGGCGGTGTACTTAGCAGTAATGACAGTGAGAATTTTTTCTCAACAATTATTTCTGTAAGTAAATTTATATTTTATTATAACAACAATAACAACAACAGCAACAACAACAATAAAAAGCTCTCCCCTATTTATTTTTATGTTTCTTTTTATTCAATCAAATTGTGTTTGTGTTTGTGTTTTTTTTTTTTTTTTTTTGAATTACTATTTTCAAATTTTCAATCAAATTGATTTATTAAATTAAAAAAAAGAGAAAATGTACAAATTCACTATAATTAATTTGTTTCTTTACGTATAAACAACGTCTAACTCTGAACCACTCTACACCCCCCCACGGCACCATCTATCTTTTATTATACTGTACTAGGTACTTCATCACGCCCGATTTAAAATATTAGAATTATGTGAATTTAACAAATAAAAACTTCCGTTTTAACCAAATTTTTTTCTGATTATTTTAAACATGAAACGGAATTTCTTCCTTAAATGAAAAAAGAAAAAGAAAAATAAAAAAAGAAGTAAAACAATTTTTCTACATCAACCAACCGGATTTGAACCTTAAATCCATGGGGGTGGAATTCCTGTTCTATAAATTTTCTATAATAACGGTAAAACGTAAAACGGGTATTATAAAACGTAAAATGAAAATAGTTGTTTGTCTCACTCTATTTTTTTTTTATTCTATATAACCTAACTCATTTGTTTTAAAAGCTCTGCTACAATATTTTTATTATAATTTTTAAACAAATTTTCGAGCAAAACCTTTAATCCTGAATTTTAATTATATTTTTTTTTTTTTTTTTTTTTTTAAAAAGAAGAATTATTATGATTGAATTAATTAAATTTTTTCCAAACTGACAAAACTAATAATCATTAAAAATTCACAAGAATCATAGGCAGAGAAAGAGATAAAGCGAGAGAAAGAGTGAGAGAGACAGAGAAAGAGAGTAAAACATACAGAAAATAATTATTTTTCAGCAGATGTCCTCTAGTGTTAAGTACATTAAATGTTTCTTCTTCTTATTCTTTTTTTGACATATTTTCCTTCAATATATTTAATATGAGATTTTTACGGAACAACAGATCGCAGCACCATCGTATTACATTAATCCGCTTTTCTATACGAAAAAAAGAAAATTTAAGTGAAAGAAGAAAAAAAAAATGTTTATTGGAAAATGAAAATGAAAATCAAACAGAGACAAAAAATATGTTATATAACTTTTTCTCTCTCGTGACTATTCGGTTATTGACTTCATTTTCATTCGTTTTACTTTGAAAATTCTAAATTGAAAATTTAATTCTATTAAAAAGTTTTTGTTAATTTTTTTTTTCTCATTTTTTGTCAAAAGAAAAAAATATGTCTGTGTGTGTGTGTGTATACAATAAAAATCAATAGAGATTAAATATAGTCTATTGGAACAGACCAATTAATTCTAATAAAAATAAATAAAAATTAGTTTTTCTCTCCTGTTACAATCTTTGTGTTTGTGTACAGAAATTTCACTTTTAAGTTTTTTTTTTTTTTTAATTAATTAAATTGCTATTGGATTTTTTTTTTCTTTTAAATTAAAAAATAGAATAACTATCTTCTTATCTTCTTTATTTCTTTTATTTTATTTGATTTTATTTCGTCACAAGAGACGTTTGAAAATACAAAAAAAAAAAAAAAAAAGCGTTAACTAACTATGTCCAATCTCCAATCTGGCTGGCTTTATTAAATTACAGTAAAGAACAAAAATAGAATAAAATAGAAGAAAGTAAATCATTTATGTCTTAACAACTTAACTTAATTATATGGATTTTTATCTTAACCAACAAAACCACAAAAGAAAAGCAACAAAAACAAAAAATAAATAAATAAAAGGAAGAAAGAAAAGAAGGAAAAAAAAAATAATACGATCTTCAACCGACGAATAGGTAAAAAGAAAAAAAAATTATATAAAATAAAATATAAAAGTTTAATTTACCCAACGGGGTTGCTGCCACAAACCCTACCCCACCCAACGGGTGGGTAACTCTCTTGAACTTCACTTTAAATCAAAATGATCCAAGTTCAAATCTGTATGACTATTTATGATAAAATTTGTTTTAACATTTATTTTTTTATTATTTAAAGAAGATGAAAATGTTTTTTAGATTAGAATCCATCCCATCATTTTCTTTAATGTTTTTGGGGTCTACATTTTCTTCTTCTTCTTCTTCTTCTTCTTCTTCTTCTTCTTCTTCTTTTACTTCTTATTCTACTTCTTCTTCTCCATTTATATTTTAATAATCGTAAAAAAAAAATGTAAAAGAAAAAGAGAAAAAACAAAAAAAAAAAACAAATTTTCGTCCACGGGGTTTTTATAGTTTCTGATGCTGATTTGACATAATCAAATTTTCTATTTTATTTTTATTACATCACAATGAAGGAATGAGTGAGAGATAAAGAGTAAGAGACAAAGAGAAAGAAAAGTGTTATGTTTTACAAACATAAAATTATGATTTAATAATAAAAGTGAAAATAGAGACAAAAAAAGTAACGACAACCTTTTCTTTTCTTTTCTCTCATTCTTTTTTTTTTTCTCTCTTTTATGTATTTTAAGTATAAAGACACAAAAACAAAAACAAAGAAAAAAACAAACTTCAAAATTGTGGACGGAAAATTGTATAAATATTTTATAAGGAATAAAGAAGGATTTCAATGTGCTTTTCTCTTTTCTGTCCTCTTCTTATTTGATTTTATAAAATTAAATTGTCTTTAAAAGTCAACGAACTTTAAGGAAAAGAAAAACGGAGAGAAAAGAAAAAAAAAAATAACTGAAACAAAAATGCAAACAAAATGATCAAAATCTCGTTTGTTTTGTGTGTGTGTGTATGAATTCTTTTTTTTTTTTCATTAAACAAAGAAAAAAAAAAGAACCGTTAGTTTACTGCAAACAAACGTTTGATCAAGGGAAATAAAAGTTTAAGATTTTTACATACATACATCTGCAATTCCCTTTCCTCCCATTTCCCTCCACATTTCTGAATCAAATAAAAATATTTTTGGGTCTAGAATCCGTTTGGCTATATTCAGTTATCCGGTTAAGTTTTCTGATTGGCTAAGTAGAAAAGCGGATTCGATTTTAAATTTTTATCAGCTAATCAAAAAAAAAAAAAAAAAAAATAGGAGAAAAAGAAGAAAATTGTAATTGGATAGCGGTTATAAATTTATGATGGGTGATGAACCTCGGAAATAACCTTATTATTTTATTTTCTCGTTTCGTTAAAGACTAAAGAGGAATTATTGAAAAATATTTTAAAGGGGTTAAATATAATTTCAGGAATTTCCTTTAAGGAATGCATAATATTTTTTTTTTAATTTCATAAAAATAAAAAAAAGCACACACAAAATAACAACAACAACTACAACAAAAAGAATGAAAAGTAGAGTTAACCTCTTTTAATAGATTTTCATTTTGGGTTTAAATTTTAAAACAGCAAAAAATTCCCAATTACCTACTCTCAACTAGAGAGGAAGACCAACAACAAAAAAAAAAAAAAACAGAAGCAATTTGTACAGCATTTTACAGTGTGGTAAAAATCTAACTCCCCCAATCCCTATTTACATTTTCTTGTTTTTTTTTTTGTGTCTTCTATTTAACAAAGAAATTTTCCCAAAAAAAAAACAAAAAATAAACAAACAGAAAAACAAAAGGAAAAAATAAAAGGAAAAAATAAATGACCGGGAAAAATGTATCTTAAAATATTTTTTTTTTTTTTTTTTTCATATAATTCATACTCAAGTGCGTTTGTCTCTGTTTTATTAGACGTCTTTCCATTCATAGTATTTTTATTAACCTTATCACGTAGATGGCATGACGTAAGAGATATACCTGAAGTATACGTACATGACGTAATAATAAGCAAAAACAAAATGAAAGTAAAAATGTTTTTTTCTTATTTATACTTTTTAAATTATTTTATTATAATTTACTTTCTTTCTCAAGAGAACTCCCAAAGATACATAGTAGAATGAAATAAAATCAAGAAGAAAACTAACATTTTTCATTTAAAAAAAAAAAAAAGAAAGAAAGAAAAGGGAGAGAAAATTAAACTAAATTATTTTATTTTACTTCTGTTTATGTTTCTTGTTGGCATTTTTTGTTGTTATTGGTATAATTTTTGTATGGAGAAATAACAAGAATAACAACAGTATCTACTAAGAAAAAGCAACACACATGTAACAACGCATGTACTTAAAATATTAGCAACAAAAAATTTTTTTTATTTCTATTTTATTTTTTTTTCTTTCTGTCTTTCACTCACACTTTCTCTGTCTAAATATGAAGCAGCATCAGAAATAAATATATAATATTAAAGATCTTTTTTTGCCTCGTCTTCTTCTTCTTCTTATATTTTTTTTTTTTTTTTGTAACAGTGAAACGTACATAAACGTATATACATTATATACATACATACATACATACATACGTATGTATATACTATTATATTTTAATAAAGCTTCAAAAGCACAATGTTACACAGTTGTGTCACGTCTAAACATTATAAGGACCAAACACATTTTCAGGATATTTTTTTCTTTTTTTTTTTTTTTTATTCTTTTCTGTTCGTTTTTATTTTTGCTTCTTTTTTTTCCTTTTATATTTATTATGTTGAATAATTCAAAAAAAAAAAACGAAGAAGCAGAATTTTCTTCTTGTTTTTTAAGGGCCTATAATTTCCAACAAGAGAGTAAAATTGGAAAATCCCCAAGATAATACGGAAATTGGTCATATTCAAGCAATAAAGAAACGTTTAAAAAATCTCGGAATTTTCATTCTTTTATTTTCTTTCTTATGCTGGATATTATGTCGTGATTTTTATTTGAATTTTTATTTCCAGGGTTGAAAATTTATTGACCTAAATAATTTCCGACGTTTTTTTTTCTTTTTTTTTTTCACACTCTTTCCTTTTTTGTTCTTCTTCTTCTTATTATTCTTTCTTCGGTTTTAACTTTTTGATTTTTATTGTATTTTTTTTTCTTTGTTTCGTTATGTCCTCCTTTTTTGTTTTTGCTTATATTTCTTCTATTCTATTTTATTTTATACTTTGTCTTCTTTTCGTTTTTTTTTTGTTCTGCTCTCTCTTTACAGCATCTTAATTTTGATCAACAATATGTACCCCGAGGTGTAACCTATTATCCCAAAACAATACTCATTGATAAAAATCCAATTAAGACAGCATTAAATGTTTGCAAACATTTAATATCAAGTGGTGTGAGTATTACTTTTATTTCTAGTAATTTAAATAAAATACTTTCCTTTTATTCAATTCATTTCCTTTTTCCCACATTTTTCTCCTTTTTTTTTTTTTTTTGTTTGTATTCCTTTTATTTTCATTTATTTCATTTTCTACTATTCATTTTTTTTTCTTCCCCATTCATTTCAACCATTTTTCACTCATTTCACCATTTTTTACACTTTTTGTCTATTTCTGTAGATTGGTGTACTCCTATGTACCCAGGAGTACACCAATCTACTTTTTCCGTTTTAAATTTATATAAATTTCCTATCTCTCTTCTCTAAACTAAATGAATTAGCAAAACAAAATAATAATAAAAAAAAACGAGAAACAACAAAAGCAACAACAAAAGAATTCTTTACCTATTTATTTACCTTGTTTTGTCTATAAATTTGTCTCACTATACACGATCATATCGCATGTCACATCCTGTGTGCTTTGTACTTTTCCTATCTCACTGTACTATATTTCTGTGTGTATGTATTTAATATATGTGTGTGTATGTGTATGTGTGTTGTGAATACTTTTTTATGAGACAGTGAAAGAAAAAGAAAGACATTTTAATCGAATTTTATAGCTACAAAAATATCACAATGTATTTTAACACACATACTGAAAATTATTATCATTTTTCCTCCTCTACCTTTTTCTTCATCATTTACATCTTCCTTTTTTACACCTAAAAGTTTTTGTTTTATTTTTTTATTATTTTCTTTCTTTTTTTCTTAAATCCAAACCATCTTCCTCACACCCTCTCTTCTTCTTTCTTATGTCTTGTCATTTTAAATGTTTGTTTTGTTGTTCTTATGAAATAAAATATAAAAAAAAAACTAAACAAAAAAAAAAAAAAAAAAAACAAGAAAAAAATAAGGAAGAAAAGTTTTCCTTAAAAACAAAAAAAAAATAAAAACAAAAGAAGAAAAATAAAGAAGGATTTATTTTTATTATCCAACAATAATATGAAAATTAAGGAGAAAAGTATAAAAGTTTTTACAATATTTTATTTCATTTATATAAAAAAAAAAAAGGAAAAGGAAACAAAAAAGCAAGAAAGGACCCTCTTTATACACCCTCGATTTATAACGATGAAATGCATAATATTAATTTATATTCTGTTTATTTTCATCAATTATTATAAGAAAGCTTTAGAGGATTTTTTAGAAGGTGCTTCAATTTTGAAGCTTTATTCTTTTATATTTCCATTTTTTTCTTGTTTTTTCTTCATCCATCCATTCTTTCAGTTTTTTTTTTCTTTTTATACAAAAATTCATCATCTTCTATTTTTTCTTTCTTCTTCTCTTAATCCTCATCTTATTTTTCCTATATAGAATTTTTTTTCTATCTTTTCTCTTTAAGATTAAAAGGGAATCTATATAAAAATAAATATTTTTATTAATAAACATTTATCAGGTATATGCTGTTGTTGTCTCACATGAGCAAACAGGCGATTTATCACCAGCTGCAGTCAGTTATACAAGTGGATTTTATCAAATACCAGTGATTGGCATTTCATCACGTGATGCAGCATTTTCTGATAAAAATATTCATGTATCTTTTCTTAGAACTGTTCCACCATATTATCATCAAGCTGATGTTTGGCTTGAATTGTTGAGTCATTTTGGATATACAAAAGTAAGTTATTTTATATATATATATTTTATTTTTATCTCTTTAGATATTTATTTAAGCACCAACACGAGTAGGGTTAAAACAAAGTACATTATTATGGTTGAGTTTTATTTTTTTGTGAATTCAAATAAATAACTTCTGCGGTTTTAGTCAATAATGCCGAAGGGTATAAAAAAAAACAGAACACAAAAAGTGTAAAGTTTTATTAGTAACAAAAACAACAACAACAAATATTCTTGTAATTGTATTTTCATTTTGGAAATATTCTCCTGAGAGAGAAATGTAAAATGTAGATAATATTTAAATAACAATGAAAGAGAAAGTTTTGTTAAAAAAAAAAAGTTATTTACAAGATTCTTCAATAATTAAGTTTTCATTATCGAAAGTCAGTAACTAAGGCCGAATACTAAAGTTTTGTTTAACTTGATACATATCCCTTAAGTATTTCAAGAGTGTCCAATAACTTTCCCTATTTTTACTATTTTGCTATACTTCCCCCAATTCCCTATTTGTGTTGTTGTGTTTTTTTTTTGCTCAAAATCGAGTATGTTCAACACTAACTCCCGTGGGAGTAAAATAATTTCTCACTGATTACAGATTACACAAAACTTTTCGAAAGATTACACACATAGTGGGGTAGTTACCTCATCCTCAATCAAACCCCCTTAAATTAGTTTAATGATAATATTTGCATTTTAATTCAAATACGTTTAATTTTTTTAATGATAATCGTTAAGAAGTTTTTTTTTTCGTAACAGTGAAGGGAATACGAAAGTTAGTAGTATAGGGAACGTGACAAGTTTCGTAATAATTTTCAAATGAAACATAAAAATAGAATTAATTTTTTTCTGTGATTATTTATGTTATTGATTGTTCACCTTACTCTCGTTGGTGCATAGAACCCACAATATATAAAGTATAGAAAATTGGCCGCTAAAAATATGAATACAGAAGTGAAAAGAAAAATACCTATCTTCAATATTTTTTATATTTTTTACGTAAAAAGATAATAGAAAATGTTGAGTGAAAATTTAGTGAAAAGCAAGAAGATAAAAGACAACAAGAAAATGGGGAAAAAAGAAGAAGAAGCAAATATAGGAAAGCAATCGACAAAAGCAAATAACCGCAATATTCGTTTCGTTTTTTTTTTATCTTCTGTTATTTCATTTTTTTTTTGTGCTTTTATTTTATTCTTTTTTATGGATGGACGATCGGGTCGGTTGAATTGTGTGTGTATAGATACGTGAAAAAACAAATTTGCAGAAAAAATAAGAAAGAACCCTGATGGTACCTTCTACAGTAACAAAACTAACAAAAACAACAACAACATCAACAATAATAATACCAAATAATAACAACAATAATAACGAAAGGGAAGAGAGAAAATCAATCTATATAAAAAAAAACCTATAAAATAACATTTAAGGTCAAATATTAGACATTTCCTTGGGGTATTTTCTATTTCTATTTTATCTTCCTCTTTCTTTTTATTTTCTGTATTTTTCTTATATTTGTTGTTGTTGTACTGAGCGCGCCAATCAAAATAAGTAAGAAAACACAAGAAAGAGAGAGAGAGAGAACAAAAAAGAAAGCGATAGTAAAAAAATTTCTTCTTTTTTTTTTCCTTTTCTGCTAAAGCTTCTTTTGAACGTAAAATAATAAAATAAAAATAATTTACTTTCAACTTTATTGCAATGAAATTCATTGCTAGTTGTTGTTGTTGTTCTTGTCTTGGGTGAAAAGGAGAAAAAAAGAAACAACCCAAAATAAACAAACTCACAAAAATAAAGAAAAAGTGAGACCAACAAAATAATGTGAATATTTGTGGCCACGTTATAAATATTGATGTTGTGTCCAGGCGGGGGGAGTTATGTGTGGGTAATCAAAAAATTATTTTTTTTTGTACACAAAACTTATATGGTCAAAATAATAATAATTTTCTTACGCGTATTAAAAAAAATAAATAAAGGCGAGCGGAGGAAAAAAAAGACAAACAAAAATTATGTAATATACTTTACTGTTTCGTTTTTTTTTTTACCATCGTCACCGAAAATCCAATAAGGATAATAAAATAGAAAAAATCAATAATATTATATAATATCCGTTACGATAAATGAAATTACCGGAATTTGTCGGTAATCAAAAAACGTTTTACGCGAGAAATGAAGAAGAAGAAATGAAAGAAAAAAAATTATTTTGCAAGACTTTTGAAAATGTCAGTTGTCAGTGCATACTACAAATATAGTAGCATAGATATAGATATAAAAGAAATACAACTGCAGAAAATAGAAAGAGATATAAAAAATAGGAGAAATTGTGGTGGTTGTTTTTATACGATGAGGCAAAAGTAAAAAAAAAAAAAAAAATACGGATGAAAATTGTAGTTTTTCTTGTAACATAACGTTCTAATGTCATAGTATATGTATTTGTATTTCTATATACATACATAAATATATATATACACAAATACAATAATAATAACAATAAGAGGACAGAGTTCTGTATAATAATAACAATTATTAACATCCTTTACTTTTATTTTAAACATCGTTTTATTTATAAATACACAAAACTGAGAAAACAATTTATTATAATAATTTATAATTAAAAAACAGAAATAATAATAATAAGAACAAACAAATAACAACAACAATTATAATAAATATAAATTACTTTAGTTTTGTTGTTATAAATTTAATAATAGAAAAAAAAAGACGAAGAAGAAGAAAAAAAAGATAAATAATGAAATTTGACACAAAATAATAAAAACAGTTGGGAAAAAAATGTATAAATTTTCATAAATTCCAGAATATTATAAGAAGAATAAACTATTGCCAATATTTCCTTTTCACTAAATAGAAATATTTTCCTCAGATTACAACAAATTCAACTTAATTAATTGTGTTAGAATCGAGCGAATACATTTACAATAGGAACAACAACAATTAGTTGAGTTGAGTTCGTTTATAATCTCCCCACGATAAAATTTTCTTTCTCGCATATTTAATTATTAACATTTGATTTGATTGTGTGTGATTATATATGTTTGTGTGTGTATATTTTCTTCTGTTTTTCCTTTTCATTGATAAGACTAAAATTTTTGTTTTAATTAATTTTATAGGTAATCGTAATACATAGTTCTGATACTGATGGCAGAGCAATATTAGGAAGATTTCAAACAACATCACAAACAAATTATGATGATATTGATGTTCGAGCGACAGTTGAATCAATTGTTGAATTTGAACCAAAATTGGAAAGTTTTACAGAACATTTAATTGACATGAAAACAGCACAATCAAGAGTTTATTTACTTTATGCGAAGTTTGTTGTATTTTTATTTCTAATCATACTTTCTCTCATTTTCTCCTTCTTTCTCTCTTTATTCTTACGTATATATATATTTTGTTTTTATTCTGTAGATTACTTTCTTCTTTCCTTTCTATCTTTCTTTTCTTTAAATAAATAAAAAATTGTAATTTTAAAAATTTCATTATTTTCGTTTTTCATTTTTTTTTTTCTTGTAATTTTTTTAGTAAAGAAGATGCTCATATTATATTTAGAGATGCTGCAAGTTTAAATATGACAGAAGCTGGTCATGTTTGGATTGTTACTGAACAAGCTTTAAATGCAAATAATACACCAGATGGTGTTTTAGGTTTGCAACTTGTTTATGCAAACAGTGAAAGTGCACATATCAGGGTAAGAATTAGATTTACTTTTTTTTAAATTAAAACAAACCAAATTAATTCAATAAATAAATTTCAATATTTTATGTTTCATATTTTCTATTAACGAAATAATAAAAAAAAAATAAACACAAAAAATATAGGATAGTGTTTATGTATTGGCATCAGCACTAAAAGAGATGAGAAATAATGAAACAATTACAGAAGCCCCAAAGGATTGTGATGATTCAGGTACAATGTGGGATGCAGGAAAAAGAATATTTTATTATTTAAAGACACGTAATATACGTGGTGAAACAGGACAAGTAGCATTTGATGATAATGGTGATCGAATTTATGCTGAATATGACATCATTAATATTAGTGATGAACAAAAAAAGAAAACTGTTGGCAGTTTTTTCTATGATGCTGTAAGATTTATTATCTTTATTGTTTTTATTTATTGTATTTACATAGACTTCTTCTTCTTCTCCTTAATTTTCTTCTCTTTAATTAAATCAATGTTTTTCTCTCTTTTCGGTTTTCGCTTCTTCTTTATTTGGCAAACAACAAATCAAAAACAAATCAAATCAAATTAAACAAATTAAAAAAAAAAGGACAAATTAAAAATGCGCTTAAAAATAAATGATAGCCTTATATTATGGCCTGGAAAATTGAGAAAAAAACCTGAAGGAATTATAATTCCAACCCATTTAAAAGTCCTAACAATAGAAGAAAAACCATTTGTTTATGTTAGAAAATTAACAGATGAAGAAATTCAATGCGATGATGATGAAATACCATGTCCACATTATAATGCAACAGACGGTACTGGTAAGTTAATTAATTATAATTAAATTAGTTAGTATAGATATATTTATATGTATATGTAAATAAAATACACAATTAATTATAAATACATTTTAGACATTAATTAATGTTCTCTTTTTCTCTTTTTTTTCTCTCTTTCTCTCTCGCTCTGTTTTTTGTTTTTATATTTTTTTAATTCCCCCCTCATTTTTTTTTGTCTTTTTTTTTTACTCGTATTTCCTTTTTCCGTTTTCCCATTTTTTTTTCTTGTTGTTTTTCCTGTTCCCCTAATTATTTTTTTTTCTGTTTTTAATAATTTGTTTCGTTTTTCTTCTTCTTCTTCTTCTTTTTTTATTTTTGTGTTTTTATACTTTCCGCCCATCTATTTGTTTTTTTTGTGCGTTTTTCCAGTAGAAAATGAATTTTGTTGTAAGGGCTACTGTATAGATTTATTAAGAGCTTTAGCTCTTAGAATAAATTTCACATATGATTTGGCATTATCACCAGATGGTCAATTTGGTCATTATATTATGAGAAATCAAACAACAACAATGACAATTAAAAAAGAATGGACCGGTTTAATTGCTGAAATTGTTAATGAAAGAGCTGATCTAATTGTTGCTCCATTAACTATTAATCCTGAACGTGCTGAATTTATAGAATTTTCAAAACCATTTAAGGTAAATTTGGTTGGTGGTAAAAACACAAACCACACAATAAATGAACACGTTTTCTTATTCTTACAATTTTTCTTTAAACAAAAAAATTTAAATAACCAAATATTTATTTTCTTTCTTTTGTTTATTTTTAGTATCAAGGAATAACGATTTTAGAAAAGAAACCATCCCGTTCCAGTACTTTAGTATCGTTCTTACAACCATTTAGTAATACCTTATGGATTCTTGTAATGGTTTCTGTCCATGTAGTTGCTTTGGTGCTATATTTACTTGATAGGTATTTTTTTTTCTTTTGATTAAATAAACAAACAAGCAAACATAAAATGAAAATGAAAAAAAAAAATTAAATGAAAAAAAAAGAACAGCAAAACGAAATGAGAAAAATCTCACGAATCATCGTTTAAAAGAAAAACAAAAATAAAAAATTTCTACGTTTTTACATTTAATATTTTTATTCTGTTTGTTAGATTTTCGCCTTTTGGAAGATTTAAATTAACAAATAACGATAATACAGAAGAGGATGCGTTGAATTTAAGTTCAGCTATTTGGTTTGCATGGGGTGTACTACTTAATAGTGGTATTGGTGAAGGTACACCAAGAAGTTTTTCAGCTAGAGTTTTGGGTAAGAGAAGAAATTGTTTCTTTTTATAAAATATTAAGTGTCCCTTTTTTTTCGTTTGTTTTATTTTTCTTTATACAAGATTTACGTGAATGAAAAGACACTTATATAAGTTTTATTTTTTTTTTGTGACCGTCGTATTTTGTTTAGACACTTATAATGACACTTTTCAAAGAACATGAATCTTTTATTTATTTACCTACTTATCCTCTTCCTTTTATTTTTTTTTGTTTTCTTCTTTGGTTTCCTTCTATAAATAATTATGATGATAAAAATTATTATTTTGATTCTTTTTATTTTTTAATTAGGAATGGTTTGGGCAGGATTTGCTATGATTATTGTAGCATCTTATACAGCTAATTTAGCAGCTTTTCTTGTATTAGAAAGACCAAAAACAAAACTAAGTGGTATTAATGATGCACGTTTAAGAAATACAATGGAAAATTTAACGTGTGCAACTGTTAAAGGATCAGCAGTTGATATGTATTTTAGGCGACAAGTTGAACTATCAAATATGTATCGTACAATGGAAGCAAATAATTATGCAACAGCAGAAAAAGCAATTCAAGATGTTAAAGATGGGTAAATATATATTTTGTGTTTTATTTTTTCTTTTTTGTTTCTTTTCATTTTCTTATCTGCATATTTAAATAATACGGAACAAAAACTTTTTTCTTTATTTATTCGTTTTATTTTTGTTTTTTAGTAAATTAATGGCATTTATTTGGGATTCATCACGATTAGAATATGAAGCAGCAAAAGATTGTGAATTAGTAACGGCTGGAGAATTATTTGGTAGAAGTGGTTATGGTATTGGACTACAAAAAGGATCTCCATGGACTGATGCTGTTACATTAGCAATATTAGAATTTCATGAGAGTAAATAATTAATATTTTCTATTCTTATAACCTAAATTAAATATTTAATTAATTAATGCTCATTAATAAATATATATATTTTTAGGTGGTTTTATGGAATCATTAGATAAAGAATGGATATTTCATGGGAATGCACAACAATGTGAACAATTTGAGAAAACACCAAATACATTGGGTTTAAAAAATATGGCAGGTGTATTTATATTAGTAGCTGCTGGTATTATTGGTGGTGTTGGACTAATTATAATAGAAGTAGTTTATAAAAAACATCAAATAAAAAAACAAAAACGTATGGAAATTGCTAGACACGCAGCTGATAAATGGAGAGGGACAATTGAGGTAATATGATTGGATTCAGTGTTCTTATATATTCACAAATTTTGTTATTGTTTTTTGATCGTAAAATTTTAACATCTATCTCCTTTTCTTTATTCTTATTATTATTATAGAAGAGAAAAACTTTACGAGCATCTTTAGCAATGCAAAGGCAATATAATGTTGGCCTTAATGCAAATCCAGGAACAATAAGTTTAGCAGTTGATAAAAGTCGTTTACCAAAATTAGGTTTACCTAGAGGTCCAGAACGTGCATGGCCCGGTGACTCTGATATACGAAATAGACGATTACTTGATGATAAAAGTGGTTTTAAACCACCACCAAGATATTCACCTGCATATACATCAAATGTTTCACATCTTGTTGTATAATATTTTGATTTTTTTCAATTAATTTATTATAATAATTAATAATCAAAGATTTATATATAAATACGATAAATACAAACACACACACACACACATACACACGGACAGATTTACACACAAAATATACTACACCATTTACACAGTAAATTAGAAAAGAAAAATAAATCAATATTTTATTATGACGCACAAAATAAAAAACAATTTTTTGCAAATAAATAATAATAAAAAAAAAAATTCAATTCTTTCACAACAAACCAAAAGACAAAAAAGGGAAAGAAAGATTTTTTTTTTAATCTAAATTAAAAAAGTAAAATTAATTTTCATTTTTCTTTTTTTTGTGTTCATTAACAAATTTTTAATCGAAAAATAATAATTTTTAAGAGAAAAGAACAAAAAAATCACTTGAATAAATTCTAGCGAAAAAAAAAATTAATGTTTTTTATTTGAAAGAAAAAAAAAAACGTTTTTCTCGAAACGATTTACGTTTTTTTTTTTGTGTTTTTTTTTTTACCTTAAAGTTTAAAAATTAAAAATTAAAAATTTATAATTGTGTAAAAAAAAAATTAAAAAAATTTATAAATTTAAAAAAAAAAATAATGGAAATTTTACGTAAAATATTTAATGAAAAATTAATAAAAAATTAAATTAAATTAAAAAAAAAAAATTTGATAATTGATAAAACAAACAAAAAAAACTTAAAATTTTTAAAAAAAAAAAAAAAAACAAAAAATAATTTTTATTTTCCAAATTTTTTAAAAACAAATTTTTAAGAATACAATAAAAAAGACACATAACCCACACAGCACACACACACACACACACAGCACACACACATTTAAACACAAGAAAGACAAGAAATACAAAACAAAATGAAATGAAAGCTTCTAATATAAATAGTTAAAAGTTAAACAAATGAAAGAATGAAAGAAAGAAAGAAAGAGAGAAAAAATATTTAAAACAAAAAAAAAATTAATTTTTTTACTGCCATTAAACATTAAAAAAGAATAAAAAAAAAAGTATATATAGTTTAAAAAAATTAACTACTAAAAAGAAGAAGAAGAAGAAGAAGGAATGAAACAAGGACAAAAGAAAAATTAATAAAAAAAATTTTGAAGGAAAAAAATTTTCCTCTTTTTTTTTTATTCGTCGATTTGAAAATAAAAAAAATGAATAAACAAAAAGAAATTAATTAAATAAAAATAAATAAAAAAAACCAACAAAAAAGAAGAAGAAGAAGAAGAAGAACATGGTAGTTAAGCCCCCACCACTCCACCCCATTGTCAATCCGTCATTCAATATTATTGAGGGTAAAAGGTGTCCAACACCGATTTTTGGAATCTTTCCCTCTTCACCCAACATCCGCACACACACACACACACAACGCAAAAATCAAAAATAATTATTTTTTCCATCATTTTTTTTTAAACGAACATAAAAATTACAAATTATAAATTCTTCGTATTTTGTTTTTTTAGGTCGAAACTAAAAAATAAAGAAACAAACATAAAAAACAATTTTTTTAAAAACTTTAATTTAAATTAACTGCCATGACTAATTTTCTTTTGTTCTTTTGGAATAAAAATTAAAAAAAAAAAAATTAAAATTAAAAAATTAAAAACTAAAAACAAAAAAAATATTTGTAAAATAAAAGAAAAAAATTAAAAAGAAAATTTAAAAAAAAAATAATATAAAAATAAAAAATAAACTTAAATAAAAGAATAAAATTAAATCAAAAAAAAAAAATGAATAAAAATAAAACACAAAATGACGTAACGTACGTAGCTTATAATATTTGAAATGGACTAGAAACAAAAAAAAAAAAAAAAAAAGAGATGAAACAAAAAAAAATCAGTATATAAAAAAAAACCAAAAAAAAAAATAAATAAAAAAAAATGTAAAAGTTAACTTATGATGATGTTTTCTATATTTAAGATAAAATATTTATTTTGCACACTCGTCGAAGTGTTTAAAAATTGTGACAGTAACTCATATTTAAACATTAAATAAACAAATAATAATGGAATTCCAATACCTACTTGATGAATATTACTGACTTTTGATTGAGACAGTATAAATGGGGCTGGCTGACTTCCAGTAGTAGACAAAAAAAAAAAAAAAATTGTAATTAAAAATTTAACGATGATCGTAAAACGTAAAATGGATTTTTTTTTTTTTTTTTTATTAAATTTGTGTCACACATTTTTTTTTTCCTCCTATTTTTTTTTTATTGTTTTTGTTGTTTTTAGAATGAAAAATCTTTTTTCTTTGGTTTTGTTTCTGTTCGTCATCAATAAAACCAAAAAGGAAAAATGTGTGACAGGGGAGGGGGAAAATATCAAAATCAAAAAAAAAAACAAAAATAAAAGAGTGCAAAAAGTCATGTCTTTTTTTTATTCCTTAGATTAGAAAACACCATTAAAAAATATGAAAAATAAAAACAAAAAAACAAAAAATTATAAAAAAATTAAAAGAAAGAAAAACAAAAGAATATAAATTTAACAATGTTATCATAAATGAATGTAGTTAGATTATTTTGAATTACTGATTTACTTTAATATCTCTCTCACTATTTTTATTTGTCTCCCAAAAACCCACAACACCACCCTCAAAACCACCCTCAAAACATTTTCACTAATTCTATATTTTATTTTAGACTATTGTAACAAAATTTCCTCCCTTCTCCTAACCCTTCCTTCCTCTTTTTCTATTGAAAATAATTTTTTTTTTCAATAAAAAAAAAAAAAAAACAAAAAAAAAAAAATACAAATCTTTTACGTTTCTTATGAAAATAAAAATAAAACTGACTTCCACACTTTAAGTAATTTTCAAGAGTTTTGTGTTTTTTTTTTATAAAAATAAAAAATTAATAAAAATTAATAAATAAAGCAAACACAATTACAACTACAACTACAACTTCCTATTTTAAAAATAAAAACTTAAAAAAAAAACAACAACAGAAACAACAAAAGAAACATGAATATCTACAGTAAACAAAAAATTAAAAAAGTGACAGTACTTTTTGCAATTGAAACAACAAAACAATTTAAGAAAACAAAAACAAATACAAACAAACAAAAAGCAATTTTACATTTTATTAATTTATATTTTTAAATCGTTGCGAAGAAAAGGACACGCGAAAATAAAAATGGGGAGGTTTCAAAACAAAACAAAAAAAAAACTCTTTTAAGTTACTTAAAAACAAAAAACAAACGAGAAATTAAATCAAAAAAAAAAAAAAACAAACAAAAAAATAAAAATAAATAAAATGAGAAAAGAAAAAATTAATTAAAACAAAAAAAAAAATTAAAAAATAAAATAAAAAAAAATAATTTAGGTCAATTTTTTAAATCAATGTTTTTTGGGTAAAGTTTAGACTGATAGAAAATATAAAAAAAAATCTATCCGATAAAATATTTAAAAGAATAAATAAATAAATAAATAAAAAAAAAATGGTTATTTGAAAATAAAAACAAAAAAAAAATTATATAAAAATATTTAAATGAAGAATAAAAAAAAAAACCATAATGGGGAAAAAAGATAAAAAAAAAAAAAATATTTGACGCCAACAAATTTTTTTTTTTTTTTTGGTAATATTTAAATCCGGAGTGCCAAAAAAAAATTAAAAAAAAAAAAAAGAAAAAAAAATAAAAATAAAAATTAAATCGAATTAATAAAAATGGTATTTTTGAACATGTTTTCTCGTTTTTAAGGTAGTTTTACTCTATATTAGAAAATATAAATTAAAAAACAAATAAATTAAAATGAAAATGAATAAAAAGAAAAAACAAAAAAAAAAAAACAAACATAAAGAAAATCCAATAAATGGGAAATATAACAAAAAAAAAAAAAATAAAACAAAAATAAAACGATGTCTATTTAATTTAGATTGATTGATTATTAATAATCAGGGTAAATTATTATTCATTCGTTTTAAAAACAAAAAAAAAAAAAGAAAGAAAAAGCAAGCAAGAAAGGAAGAGAGAATAAAAAGAAAGAAAGAGATAAATATATACTTTACACAGATCAACCAACCCATCCGTTTATAAATTAACACTAGAAGAAGAAAAAATAATTTGATTGTTAAAACAACAAAAATATATTGTAAAAAAAAAAAACACATAAATAAACTTTTATTAAAGCTCAAATATTTTTATTAAATTAAATGAATATTTTGCTCAAAAAGGAAAAACTAAAAAAAAAATAAATAAATAAATAAAACAAAATTTAAATAAAAATTACGCTTGTTCCAAAAAAGAAAAAAAAAATGAAAAAATTACCCATAAATAATTAGTGGAAAAAACTACTTAATGAATAAAAAATTATACCAAAAAATGTTAACAAAAAAAAAGAAAAAAAGAGGAAGAAAAAAAAAAAAAAACCTGTTCAATAATTAATTACAGAGAATGGAACAGAAATAAAAAAGAATATTGTAGCTTTTTATGAAAATTTAATGAAAAAAAAAAACAAACAAATTAATGAATAAAAAAAAAACTGTTATGTAATTGAATAATTTAATTAGCATTAAATTTATTAAAAAATAATTTTAATTAATTAATTTAAGAATTGTTTTAAATATTAAATCGTTTACACCAAAAAAAAAAAAAACTAACAAATCAATGCATTATTATAATTATTTATTTATTGTTATTATCAATTATTATTAATTAATTTTTGTTGACAGAGAGAAAGAATAGGAAAATTGGAAAATTGAAAAAAATATTATTTTGTCGCTTTAACATTTTGTTTTTCGTTTTTTTTTCTCCAAAAGCAACGAATCGAAAAAAAAAACAAAAATTAATTAAAAAAAAAAAAAACAAAAAATAGTTGAGGGCTTAATTAAAAAAAAAAAATTTCATCATCAATGTATGAATTTATAAACAAACAAACAAAAAAATATATATTATATTTAATAAAAAAAAAAAGAATTTATAACACACAAAAAACTAAAAAATCTTTATGAATGTATAGTTTATAGCAGAGAAATTTAAAAATTTAAAACCAAAAAAAAAGAAAAGAAAAATGAAATTATAAAATAATTATGTAAAATTAATTATTGTTAAATTCACAATTGTTATTGTTAAAAAAATATAAAAATGAGTGAATAAAATAATTTACAATTATATGTATTTCATACGGCCTAAATTTATAGGTTAACTTAATTAGAAAATAAGTAAAATTTAATCTAATGTTTTCTCTATCAAATTGACCATCGGACATATTGTTTACCATTTATTACTATTTCAGATAATTCTTTTTACTCTGACATCAAAAATTAAAAAAAACAGTGAGAATTTTCCCATCAATAAAAAATTAAAAATTATTTTCGTCTAAGAAATTTCTGTTCCTCCGCTGTTGTTTTAATTGTGAGTATGAGGTTTTACCAACTATGGTTAGTAGGGATATTTAAAAAATGGAAAATGGATGAATAAAAAATTCAAATATAAATGTCAAATCTATCAAAATATAAACAAAAACAATTTTCTATTTAGTAATTCGATATTTTTGGCAAATACATTTGAAGTCTTGTATGAAAAGGTTGCATTTAAGATTAAACACAGTTTTTTTTACTGCAATGGAGAAATCAGCTCGTCGAAGTAAAAAAGCTGCAAGTTCACTTAAAAATTCAGACATTTTAAAAGAAGAACCGGTAAATATTTTGTGATTGTTAATTAGTAATTAATTGAACTAGGGCATATATTTTGTAGAAGCCTGTAAAGACATATTTTTCTCCTAAAGCTTCAAACACAAAACATGTTAAAATTGAATATGATTTAGATGCAAAAAAAGAACCTCTAAAAAAGGTAACATCCCATTTTTTTACTAAGCCAGAATCTGAAGTGAAAAAGGAAGCAACATCACCCAATAAACGTTCATTAAAGAAAAATATTGAAAAACCAGAAGAGAAAGGTCACAAACAAATTAAATGGGAACCAAAAAACTGGAAAGAAACTCTAGAAAACATTAAAATAATGAGAAAAGAACGAGATGCTCCTGTTGATATATATGGTTGTAAAATGTGCGCTGAAGTTGGTGTAGATGAAAAAGTAAAAAAACTTACTCTAATTAATATCTTGGAACTTCAATTTATTATTTTTTTCACAGACAAAAAGATTCCATATTTTAATAGCATTAATGCTTTCTAGTCAGACTAAGGATCAAGTAAAAATAATATTTTATTTTCTTCATATAACAGAAACTTATCACCCCCTCCAAAATATTTTCAGGTTATATTTGATGCTATGGAACGTTTAAAAAAAATTGGTCTCACTCCAGAAAATATTGTTAAGGTAGATGATAATAGTTTGGAGAAATTAATATTCCCAGTAGGTTTTTATAAGGTACAATTTAATTATCTTTTTTGAATCATAAAATTGACAAAAAGAAATTATTTTAATTTCCAGAACAAAACAAAATATATAAAAAAGACTTCATTAATATTAATTTCTGAATACCAAAGTGATATACCAAATACTATTGAAGGCTTAATGAAATTGCCAGGCGTAGGTCCAAAAATGGCCTTTATTTGTATGAGAGAAAGTTGGAATCAAACTTTGGGAATTGGTTAAAATTTTATGACTTTCAATAAAAGACAGAAATCAACACTTACACTTTTTGCAGGCGTAGATACTCATGTTCATCGCATATCCAATCGTCTTCACTGGGTCACAGAAAAAGATCCCGAGAAAACACGTATTGCACTCGAAAATTGGCTTCCATTTGAGCATTGGGATGAAATTAACATTTTAATGGTTGGTTTTGGGCAAACAATTTGTACTCCAACTCATCCTAAATGTAATATTTGTATTAATAATGAAATTTGTCCATCACGCGTTATGAAGAAAAAATAAAAGGCCGGTAATTTAAATCGCATTTTCATGTACATATTGTTTTATTTCACCTATGTTATTGAATATATTGTCTAATCAGAAACTTTTGCGCGCTAATTTTTTGCGAAACTTTTGTTCATTGCATATTTTTTTCAGTTCAATGTTCAGTTTTTTATAGAAAATTGTACGGCCATTTTATATATATACACATATATACAATACTGTCAAAAAAACATATGATTCTGAAGTTTTTTTTATAATAAACTTTATTTGTAACATTTTTCTGTCTGAAAATTATTTAAATGGCTAGAAATAAGTGTATAGTTTATTTGGGATATGAAGATGAGTACATTAATGATAAAAATAAATTGCTTGTAGATTTTACAACGAATAAAATTGGTGGACATCCGGTAATTTTAAGAAATAAAATTTATTTTTCTTTGTGCAATTGCATACTTTAAGGATAATACATTCTTTTTAAAATTAATTCTAATATATTTTAAATCTCTTTTCTCTTAGGATTGGCCATATTCTGATATTTTTTCTATTCCAAATTGTCCATTTTGTGGTCTTACGCGTATATTGATTGCCCAAATATATGCTCCAATAGAAAATTCCCAATTTCACCGTACTCTTTATATATTCACTTGTATTAGTCCCATTTGTTCAAATCAATCCCAAAGTTGGTTATGCATCCGATCACAGCTTCTGGAAAAAGTGACAGAGAAGGAAGTATTAAAAACTGTTTCAAACACTGCTAATATTAAATGGTGTGGCGGAGCTGACGAATGGGATGAACCTGGAACAATAATGAGTACATCGGATAGTGAAAATTGTAATGAAGAAAATGGGAATGTTATAAAAACAGATAACAATAGGTAACAATCACATTTTAGCATTAGATAATTTGCTTATACGAATTTATTTTATTAGAGTTTCTGATGAAGACGAGGAAACAAATTCAATGGAAAGTGATCCAATACCTGGATTCGGAAATTTACAGGTTGACGATAAAAATGCGAATTGTGGTGCACAAGGTATGGAAACGCAAATATTCTTCAATTTTATTTACTAGTAAAAATATTATTTTATAGGTGGAGCCGTAGGCAGAATGCCAAATGCATCTGCGGAAATAGAAGAAGAAGATACCGAAATAGTTACAATTGAAACACCTATAATACCACAAAGAGATTTAGTAGCCCTTTTAAAACAAACACCAGCAATACCAAATGATTTAATTAATTCAGCATTAAAAAGTTTTTTCATAGCTGTTGATGAAGAGAGATCACAATTATCTGCTGGATTAACTGAACATGCCAGAGAACTTATGCAAGAATACCAAGTAAAGGATGAAGGTACATTGTTCTTTGTTTCTGTTTTGGAACTCTATTTTATACTAGTTTTGTTAATTAAAGGTATAAGGACCAGTCCAGATAGTCCTGGAAATACAGCTTCAGGTGGTATTTGTGTTGGTGAAAATAATTCAGAACAAGAACATTATGAAAAGGATACTCCAGCTCATGGTGACCTTATGTTTCATAATTTTCTAGTAAAAATTTCTGAAAATCCAGGGCATATATTAAGGTACACTTTTTATTTTAATTTTAATAATAAATAATTGGTGTGTGTACCTTTTAAATATTTGTGACATATTTCATGATTTACAATTTGAACAAATTTTATATAGTACAATTTTTGTTTATTATAGGTATTCACGTGAATCATTCCCTTTATTAATAAATCCATTGAAAGAATCCATACCAAAGTGTACAAATTGTGGAAGTGATGTTATATGCGAAGTACAAATTTTACCAACACTCATTCCTAAACTACGTTTAGAAAATGGTGATTCAGCACCTATTGAATTTGGTAATGTTTTGGTATTTACATGTAATAAAAATTGTTGGGATACACCAGATAAGATGAGAATTGAAAATGTCATTGTACAACAGGAAATGGAAGGAACTGTTTTTTAAAATACAAATTGAAAAAATTTCAAGTTTCCTTTGTGTAATTGTAAAATTATTTTCTTTTTGTCTTATTTTTATGTTTTAATTTATTTTTTATTATTTAATAATCAACCTATGCGTTTCATTTTGGAAATGAATTCCTGGATGTTTTTATTTATTTTTTTAATGATTTTGTTAATTTTTTGAAGGAAATTTGTGAATTTTGGTAATATATTTTCGAAAGTATTTTTTTCTGGAGTTAAGTATGAAAAGTTATTGCCAATATTATCAAAATTCTGAAATTGGGTGAATCTGTTTTATTGTAGAAACAGTAATTTATTATACATAACAAATAATTTATAACATAAAAATAGTCTCATAATTAAAAACGGATCTTTCTTTAAAATATCTCAACCTCTTGATTTTTATTGAATAAGAGAATAAAGTATCAAGTAAATCATGTTGCTTAAAATCGGACATTTTGGCACCTTAAATATAAATATAATTATTTATTTAGATTTCTGGTTCTAAAAAAGGGTTTGAAAATATAAGGAAGTCCTCTAAAAGCGTAAAAATATTAATATTATTAATTATTGTCACACTTAGAATACACTTTTTTTGATAATTACATTTTACCTTTATAAACTGGATTTATGTTTGCAACAGAAATTTTATTGTCTGAAAACAATTTAAAGAATTTTAGCATAAGCTAAAATAAATTATCATAATTTTATACGAAAAGAATGTGTGATCTGGGAAATTGTATAAAATGTCATTTATTGATTATTATTTTTATAGTATTAAAACTTTTAAACTGATAAACTGAATGGTCAAAATGTACGCGCCAACCCATTTATTTTCTCGTTTACATAAATCCAGTTTTAGCTCTTAAACCTATAGTTGTTTTCTCTTTTTAAAAAAAAAAAACTTTTTTCAATTTGTTAGTGTTTTTTGAAACAAAATATAAATTTAATTAAATTATTGTTGTAGAAATTTAGAAAACTTTTAAAATATTTGAAGAAATGAAAATGAACAAAAGATAAAAAAAAATATAATAAAATAGAATTTACTTAACATTTTGTTATTATTAAATTACAGAGAATTTAATTGTCTTTAGAGAGTCTGATCAATAATATATTAGATATTAAAATAAAAATATTAAATGTGAATAGAATTTGGAAAACTTTGCAATTTATGTTTGTTTTTTTTTTTTTTTTTGAAAAAAAAAAGAAGGAAAATATTTTTCTTTTAATATTTAAATTTTATGTAAAACATTTTTTTAGAGAGAACACAAAATTATGATAAAAACATTTATGGTTTTTTTTTCAATAATGCACATTCCAGCTTCTTAAAATTTTTAAATTTATAAACAAAAAAAAAATATCGTGAGTACCAATTATTAATAAAAAAAATTAACAAAAATTGAAAAGACTGTTGCTTGAATTGTATGAATTAAAAGAAGAATAAATATTTATATAAAATATCTGCAAAGTCATATCTGAAAATCTGGATAGGTCCTTTTATTAACAAAATAAAAAAATTAATTAGGTATGTAATAAAATTATTATTACCAAAAAAAAAGAAAATGTTTTTTAAATTAGTACGTATTTTTCCTTTATTTGTTTTTTGTAATGTAAGAAGAAATTTTGTCAATTTAAATTTTTTATAATTTTTGTGTAAAATGACTTAAAACAAAATATTTCGTTGAAAATAAAATAACTTTAAAAAAATTAATTTCCGTTAAAATTGGATTATTTCCGCTTAAATGTTGACTATTTTCCTACTCTATTTGACAGTTACGAATGTTTAGAGCGGGAAACAAAATATAAATAACCTTCAAACATTGTAATTAATTGATTTTCATTTGTTTATTGTTTTTTTTTTGCGACAGTTTATATTCCGCTAATAACGTATTAAAAAATGTACAAAAATAAGAAATATCGTTCTGCAAGTACATTGCACAACACATTAAGCAGTATATCAGAAATTCCATCAAATGCAACAAGTAACGATTCATTTATTCACCCTGATGAAAATAGGCCTCCACTGACAAAACAAAAGGTATGGAAAGTTAATATTTTTTTTATTAAGATTTACTCTGAATTATAATAAATTACTTTAGAAACCAAATGAATTTCCATCGGAAGAAATTGATAGTTCTGGTTCTGAGTCAATTCCCAGTTCGCAAACAATTCCGAGTAGCCTAAGACCGAGTCAAGCTAGAAGTCAAAGAAGTACTCTTTTGGGTCGATCACAATTTATTCATAGTATGAAAAGAGTTCCAACATCTTATTATGAAACTGTTTTATTAAAATGTGGTGTTGATTTGGATCAATCGAATTGCATTGTTTTGAGTAAAATTATTAATTTTTCATAACCATATCAGCATTAACTTATTATTTCAAATTCCGCAAAAAGGTGTAGATCATATCAAATTTGTTTCAAGTTTGCGTCAAGTTTTAAAATCATCATCAGATTATCCGGAGAATGTAAAAAGGTTTTTAAAAGGAATGCAGGAGTCTATTAAAAATGATTCTAATTTAATAAAAATTTTAAGTGGATGCATTGTAAGAATTTTATATGTGATAAAAATTCAAATAATATTTTTATATTTTTAGATAAAAATTCCGAATGTAGAATTTTTTCCACAATCCCAGGAAAGTCTTATGAAAAACTTTCTTATGGTTGAATTTTTGCAAACAGATTTAATAAATATATTAATCGAGAAAATGAAAGTCTTTGTTTTGCATACGTAAGTTTCATTGAACAAATAAAAAATAAAACTTAATAAAAATATAATATTTTATATGTCTATTACTTGCAGAGATGAATCCTCAGAGTTATCAATTTTCAGTTTAATATTATCACAATTAACATTTGTCGATCACTATTCAAATGGTAATCTGTTATTAACAAAAATCTTTGAAGTTTTATCATTATCATCAAATGATGATTCAAGACAGGAAATAATTGGGTGTCTTCAAGATATTATTGATCCGTCAAGACACAATGAATGTATTAGAAAATTAATGTGTGCTTCTATTATAAATTATTTTAGTAAATTAGTTTAATGAGTTTCTGAAATTATTTATTATTATTTTTATAGGGACCTAATTGAAAACGATGAAGAATTATTAACTGCTACAAGTGTTGATACTTTTGGAAATATGCATTTAAGTACGGAAATTCAAACTGAACTGAAATCCAAAATTATTCAATATATTAACAAGAAAATTCCTATTTCTGTAAACTAATTTTCATTATTTAATTTTGAATATTCTTTATTTTAATGTTTTTTCTTTTATTTTCAGTTATTTCCACCATTTATTAAATTTATTTTAACATTTAATGATGATGAGAAACTTATTTTACCAGATGTAATTAATCTTTCATTTGCTTAATTCCTAATTAAATTGTTTGTAATTATTTTTAGCTTATAAGTGATTTAAGACTTTGCCTTAATTGGGATTTTGAAAATGTTAGTAAAAATACACTTAATAGAACTAAACTAACAATATTTGAATCAATAACACGTTCATTAACTAGATCAAAGAAACTTTTTGATATTTGGATTAAATCAATACAAAATATAACAATGCAAAATGGTCATAAGTAATTAATTAAATGAACCCATTCTCTTGAATTTGAACGTTAATTTTATCGTAATTTTTTTAGACCAATTGATGTTGTAATTCTTATTATAATGATGTCAATCAATGATGCAAGATGTAATTATATTGAGAATATTGTAAGTAACTAATTTGTTTTCTTAAAGCTTTAATTAATATATTTTTTTTTTAGTTTCGTCGTAAAATTAAAACCGGTCTATTTACTATGAAATTAATGTCAGAAACAATACAAGAATTATCAATTATAATTGTTCAATACATGAAATATTATTTGCAATTAATTGATCATTTTGTTCGTGATCGTGATCCAATTGTATCAAAATTAGGCTATACCGGTTACAAGTAAAATTATTTAATTTTTAACTAATTTTAATAAAATTAAAAATACATTTTCTTTTACAGATTAATATTTAGTATAAATTGTGATAAAAAACCTGTTATATCAAACTTGATTTCATTTGTTTATGAAAAACGTATTGTAACAGCTTGTGGATTAACAACAATTGATTTACCAACAAATACACTTTATTTATTAACAGAAATAAATAAAAAATATCCGATTGAAATGCAAAGTCATGGACTTCAATTACTTGTAAGAAATTATTTCAATTTTTTTTTTCTAAAATGAAAAACGATAAACATAATTTTTATTTGCAGAGAATTGTTGATCGCATTTGTGAATTGAATTTATTACAATTTCGTTTAGTTATGAATTTATTATGTTCATTAGCTTACCCACTAGAATCATCGGAAGTATCTGAATTAACTGGGCAATTACAAGAAAATCTTGATATATTGATTAAAAAACAAATCACGTCTAGTATTTTAGAGTAAATTATTTATTTTGTTTTATTTATTAAAATTTTACAATTACATTTTTACAATTTTAGAGTAAAACATCGCGGAATAATTGGTGTAACACGTGTAATTGATCATATTGTATGGACCGCAACAAATGTAGAGATTAATTGTAGTAATGAATCATTGCAAGATAAAACATTTAATTCAATTGATGAATTACCAGATGGTCCGGGAAAGAAGGCAGCAGAATTAACTGGCTTAATATTGACTGCAACGTCAAATTGTATTGTTTCATTATCACTTGCATTCGATGAATTAGCTGGTATGTTTTCAAATAAATATGGTTTTATAAAACGTTTACCATTTTTGGATAAAGATTTTTTATCATGGTTTTGTGATATGATTACAAGTGATTTTCAAAAATGTTTTATTCTCAGTGAATTACCAGAAGAATTGTAATTATTATGTTTATTTTATTAAAATTATTTCAATATTTAATTCTTTTATTTTTATTTCAGTAAAAATGAATTTTCAAATCAATTTTGTATAAACACATCAATTGAACAGTGTACATCTGATGATGAAATAGAAATGATTACTTTAAATATTGGTGAAAAAACTATAACATCAAATTATAGTGCTATTTCATCAATAAATATTCTTCCATCATTATTTAATTTACTTCGTGTATTACATTTTCGTCGATATGGTGGAATATTGGATTCTATAAATGCTCTTCTAGGTTGTTCAATTATTTTACCAATTTGTATGGAAGAACATAAAAATGATATAAATATTTTTGATAAATTTGATAAAAAAAAATGTAAAAATATAATGGATAATTATTTTTATACAATTAATTGGATGCGTGAAATAATTGGTGCATTTGCAAATCAACAAGACGAAACAATTAGGAAAAAAGTTGTGTGCCGTTTAACACAATTAATTCAATTGGAAACAACAATACGTGCTTTATTAAAAGCAGCACCATCAGATTATATGCCTCCTATTTGTCAATTTGTGATGAATGAAAACAATAATTTATCGAAATTCAAGAAACCAGGTTTTTGATTTTTTTCTCCAAATCCAAAAATTTGTTTATTAAATTTATTTTATCGTTATTTTAGCTGTTCCAAAAAAACCAGTTAAACAAAAAATTATAAAACCTAAACCAGTGCCAACAGTGACAAATACTGAAGGTCGTGGTGATTCTGAGGGGATGTCCATTTTAGCAACCATGCGTACTCATAACCAAACAACTGGAAATATATCTGATTATTTGTTAAAACGAACTGGTTGTTCTTTTACTGAAGTTTATGGAAAAAAAGAAATTTATAGGTTTTTATATTGTCTTTATTGAATTTTTGTTTCATCAATAATTCTTTCAGTATTTTTCTCAATATTCAAGTCAATAATTATACACTTTGACTCTTGTTTAAATTAATTTTATATTTTTTAAATGTTTGTTTTAGACAGATTGACCCAGATATTATGTTTCTTCTTAAGGAAGAACTCAAAATTGAAATAAACATTCCGAATGATCAAATTGGGGAATATTTAGGATTATTGGAATTTAAGTAAAAAAAAATAAAAATAAATGATTTTTAAAAATTGAAAGATAAAAATTTAATCTTTCTCTTTTTCAGATTTATAATTGAAGATCTTGTAAATAAACTTGAATCTGTTACTGGTATACGTAAATTTGTCATAAATCAACAAGTACAATTTATTATTTCACCAAGTGATTTAATCAATGATTTAATATATTTTTTGCCAAGAATAATGGATTTTATAAAACAATTTTCTGTTTATATAAAAAATCGTTTAGATTTATCAAATGATGTCAGAGATAATGAGCAATTATTTACAGACGAAATAAATTATACGAAAGTATGTTTGGGTTTATGTCTACGTTTATTGGCAGCTATGTTTACTTGGCCTGGTTTTGAAGATGATGTAAATCAAAAAATGTTAAAAGGTTTTTAGAAGAATTTTTATTTATTTTTCAGATTTTAATAAAAAAATTTTTATCTTTACAGAATGTCTTCGAATTGTTGGACATCAATCAGAATTAAATTCATCAAATAATGTAAAAGAACTTGCATGTTTAACATTAAAAAATATTTTAACATATAAAAATGTTATTCTTGATTTAAAATCAGCCGTTCATATGTTTCATTTAACAAAAGGAATAGCAAATATTATAAATGAACCGGATAGTTTTAATGATGTTACTGAATTATGTTCAAATTATTTATCAAAATTATGGTACAGTTATGAAGGTACAAAAGAATCTGGTGCACAATGTAATGTTTTATTGGATGAATTATTGAAAGGATTATTTAAAAATGTTAAATTCCCAATGATTTCAAATAATGTAAAATCAATTTTAAAAGAAGTAAAAGTTTTAAACACAAAAAATGGTACATTGAAAAAATTTCCATGTTTTCATAAGTAAGTTTTTTTTTCTTTATTTTTTTTTTAAATAATTTTATTTAATCGTTATTCTCTAATTTTTTTTTTGACTAGGGGCAATTTTCCATTACTATTTCGTTCACTTTTTGGTGCACTGGTAAATTCAATAACAGTTGAATCTGAAACTGTTTTATCAGCAGTTACACGTATAAAAAGTTGGGAAAAAGCTTGTGAAATTTTAACAGGACTTTTAGAAATAATTAAAAGTTTAGATTTACCAAGAAATTTTATTTTATTTTTAAAATATTCACACATTTTCTTAAAAATATTTTTACAATATGGAATGGAAATAATAGAAATTAATCTAAAAACAAATGCTGAAAGAGTTAATGAATTATTAAGAAGTTTACAACAAACAACAAGATTTCTACATAATTTATGTTGTCATTCAAAGGTAAAAAAAAATAATTTAATTTATTTTGTGCTTTTATTCAACAAGTGTAAAATTTGTATTAATTTTATTTAAATTCCTAAGGCAATAAAAAATACAGCGATTGTTGCACAAATCCCATTTTTACGTCAAACAATTGAACTTCTTGGATTACGTGTTAAAGCAGCCTTAGTATTAAATAAATGTTCATCAGTATTTTGGATGGGTAATTTAAAAAATAAAGATCTTCATGGTGATGAAATTATATCACAAGCACCATCTTTATCACAATATACAACTGATGATGGTGATGATGAATTACCCGATGATGATGATGATAGTATTGAAGCGGACTTAGGAATTGAACAATTAAATCCATCGTCACAAGATACAGAAGTTTCAGCAAGTTCATCAAGAAGTGAATGTTTTTAAAAAAAATATTAAAAGATTATAAAAAATTAATTATATTCAATCTTTTCGAAAAATTATATTTTTATTGATTAATTTAAATTTAAATTCATTCGTTTATTTATCCCAAATAAATTTTCCTTTAATCCTTAAATCTTTAAATCCTTTAACGATAATTTCTGATTTATACCAATTATGAGTGGATGTATTTTCGAGAAACTTTTCGTCATCTTTAGAAAAATTTTCATCAACTTCAATTTTATCATCTAAATGTAAATTAGTCATATCTTCAAATACAATCAATTTTCTACAACAATTTATTAATTTTGATTTCTCATTAATTTTATTGATAAAATTAATTTCAATTCTTTTTGAATTCGGCAGCAAAAAATCATCTAAATTTTCATTTTCACAAAATATTTCGTGTGGTAAATCTTTTGGAGTTGTTGGCCTTCTTAATAACAAATGCATATTTGTAATTTTCAATGGTGCTGAAGTTTGAAAATTGAAACTTTCATTGGTTATAAGTTGTCTGAAAAAAGATTAAATAAAAAATTTAAATAAAATTAATTTTGTGGAATTTCTTGAATTGATGTCATCGCTTTTTTAAAATGTGAAAGATGAAATATCTCATAAGTTATCTCAACATATTTATTTAAATAATTATTATACTTAAAATATATATATATATATAACTTACAGTAAACAAGACCGAAGAAATTTATTTTTGCAGGTAATATGATTTTCTGGAATGTGATCTTTGGAATTTATATTGATCTTTGGAAAACGAAGTACATAAGTCTCAATTGGTGTTAATTCTGTTGAACCAAACATAATTATCGCTTCACTTAATCCTCTATTTGATTCTTTTAAAATATCTTTCGTTATATCTTCCACTAAATTAAGTGTTTCCCTGGCCAATTCTCTGTGATTGTTTAATAAACTAGCATTCCAATTAACATCATCATCACAAATTTTTTCAAAACTTTTCACTAAATGTTTATAAGTATTATAAACGAATGGTATTTGATTTCGGTGAAATATTAAGAACTCAATTATTTCTGTTAATAGTTTCCCTAACGTTTCACTTGTTAAAACATCAAAAGAAGTATTTATTTCGATTTTTGTTAAATTTTTACGCATGATTTTTCTCTCCATGTTTTCGACGGTTATTCTTGTTATTGTTTGTTTTTTTGACAATTAAAATTAAGAATAAGTGTGAAGTGTGAACAAGTAAAAATCATATTTTAAATTTCAGTTCATAGAACTATAGAGAACCTACACCCTATAGTTATACTATGTACTTATATAATTAAAAGTTACTGTCAAATTAAAAGAATACATTTTGGCGTAAATATATTAGAAACGTCATATATTTATTGCAAAACTAAAAGTCGTATCTTGTGAAAAAGATATATAAGAAATTGACAACATATCAATTTCTTAGAATTTTGTGTTTGATTTGCCAAATAACATAATATTGTGAAATTGTATAAAATTAATACTCTTCTACTTAATACTGTTACGCAAAAATAAAAGAAGAAGAATTCAGCAAAACAAACAAAAAAAAAACAGTGTTTTCCTATATAATGGATATCAGCTTTGTCGGAAAACAATTATTCAAAAATTTTATTGTAATAAGATTCTCAGATCGTGATTCTTTAGCATATATTAATTGAACAACAGATATAACAATAATACAAGTGATGGTAAGTTTTTTTATTAAGCTTGAATCAAAAACCAAAACGAACGTCATTTATTTATTGCGTTTTAATTTATATTCTATTTTCAATCTTTTTTTTTTTTTTTGAAAATAAAACAAAAGTCAGACGCAGGTAATGATGATTCTGAAGATTCTTCTTCAAATTTTCAAAGAACAGCCCTTGATGAATTCAGAGAAAAGTGGCAACAAGAATTAAAAATTGATGATAAAATTAAAACAAAAACAAATGAAAATGAAAAGGAAGAAGAAGAGGATGTGAAAAATTTAGATGAAAATAAAGCGAAATTATTATTTCTTGAAGGTATTGAATACGAGAAAAAGGGAAAAGTATTTGATGCAATAAAATTTTATCGTCGCGCTATACAAATTGTACCCGATATTGAATTTAGAATTTATGAGACAACAAAAAATATCAAGAAAATTGATGAAAAAAATGTTGAGTTATTGCATAAAAATGAAAATGAAAACATAACAAATAATGACAATGAGTTGAATGAAGAAAATTTAGATGGTGTCGATCTAATAATAAGATTCAATAAAACAAATTTGGGACGTTTGATACAAAAAGCAAATGATAGTAAGAATGTGATAATCACTGGTGCACATTTTGCTGATCTTCCAACAGAAATAATATTCTTTATATTAAAGTGGGTTGTTTCATCTGACCTTGATATGAGATCACTGGAGTATTGTTCTATGGTATCGAAGGGGTTTTATCTATGTGCAAGAGATTCTGAGATTTGGCGTCAAGCTTGTGTTAAGTAAGAATTCTATTTTTGTAAAAAGAAAAGTAAAAGTCAAATAAAAATTCAAAATGTCAACCATTTTATTTAACTATGAATTTTATGAAATGTAAAATAACGTTTGCGCGTTTGTGGAATGAATTTTTAATTAAGTAAAATTTCACTTAAATTTTGTTATAATTTCTAAAAATAATTGCTTGTATAAACACAAATTTTAATTAATTATTAATTAGTCTATTTATAATTTTTTAGAGTATGGGGTGTTAATATAGGACAACTAAAAGCATCACCATATAATTCATGGCGTCAAATGTTTATTAACCGTACAAGAGTACTATATAATGGTTGTTACATAAGTAAAACAAATTATATACGTTTAGGTGAAAACAGTTTTCAGGATCAATTTTATCGTCCTGTACAATTAATTGAATATTATCGTTATATACGTTTTTTCCCTGATGGACAAATATTAATGATGACAACATCTGATGATCCACAACAATCTGTTGGTAAATTACGTAAAAATTCAACACGTAATGATATACTGAAAGGACATTATCGTTTATTAAATAATGATATTGTATCAATTGCATTGAAACGTATTAAAACTGCAACATTAACAAATAATTATCATTATAATCGTGGCAGACGTGGTAGCATTATCGATCAAGATAATTGTTATCATACATTTTATTTGGAAATGAGTATTGCAAGCACTGCGAAAAGGAAGTTTTCACAACTTCAATGGAAACATTATTCGGTAAATTTATATTATATTTTTTTTTTGCATTGTTAATTTTTAATTATAAATTGTGTTTGATTTATTTTATTTTCAGATAATACAAACAAAAAATAAACATGAGACAACAACTGATTTTGAATTAACTACAAACAGATATCCACCATTACGTTTTTCAACAGTTAAAAGTTATCATGCTGAATCTGAATGTCCTTTACAATGTTAGAACTTGAAAAAAAAATACAAAGTCACACTTTCATTTAGTTCTTCCTAAATTCTTTTTGAACAAATATCTAAATGTATTAATTGTTCCTTCTTTTTTTTTGTAAAAATAGATATTTTTTGCGTTTTCGATTTTTAAAAGTAATAAAAAAAACTATTTTTGTTGGAAAAAAATTTTTTTTTGTTATTTTTTTTATTTAATTTCTTTCTTTTTTTTAAACAGACAAAATTTGTTTAAAATATAAAATTATTTCATCGTTAATTTTCGGTTGAATTTCTTGAATTTTCTTTAATAATAATTGAATGTCTTTTTCTTGATTTTTGTTTGTCCAATAAAATAAGTTTGCTATTAATTGTTTACCCTCAAATTGAGTGTTAACACCATTTATATGAATTCTTGATAAATTATCTGAAAAAAGATAAATAAATTAATTGATTAATGATAAAACTTCAAATGGGAAATGAATAATTGTATATGCATGACACTATAAACACAGAAGAATAAAATATCATTAGTCTTGCTATTGTGGTTAAAAGAAAACGAAGGATAACATTTAAAGTCTTCTTTAATTATTCATTGATTGTGGAACATTTCTGGTTATGCCAATCATGAATATTAATTTTATTATTTTTGTATTATGATTTATTTTCTGTTTAGTTTTCCTTTTAATTGCAAATCAATTACGTTGAAAAAGATAAAATGGATTATAGGTCTGAAAATCATTTCAATTTGATTGAAATACATTTTCCGTTATCCACACATGAAATAAGTTTCCTGTTGTTTCTAATAATAATCAATAATCAAAAAAAAAAAACTTACTTAAAATTTCTTCAGAATTTTCATTGAAACTTTTCAGAAATATTTCATTATTTTGTCTTGCTAAACATGAAAATGTTTTAAGTGCATGACCTGAGATATGCGATTGACAAAGCATTGCTGGAAGTGTTGGTATCCATTTAGTGAATACTTGTTTCCTGTAAGAGAATAAATTATGAATTACTATAGAGAAAGAATAGAAGAAAAATGAAAATCCTACCCATAACTTCGATAAAGTTTTTCATTTAAAATAATTTCGCAAAGAAAAACTAATAATTTAACTTGTGAATCTTTAGTCATTCTTGATTGTTTTTGCATTGTTATATTGATGATGTTTTTAAGCAGTTCGCTTGTTCCAATTCCAGACGAACGAGCTGTCCAACCAATTCCATTTTCAAGTAAAAGTAAATGTAAGACTTTTACATAATAACTTGCTGTGTCTGATGAATTAAATCTCCATTCAAGACAGTCTGAAATGAAAAGCAAAAATAATTGAACAAAAATTTCGGAGTTACACTCAAATATTCAAATTGGAATCGAAAGATAAAAGAAATTTTTTCAAATTTAATTAGTTCCAATCGAATTTTACTGAAAATCCAAAATTAAGTTTTAAAAAACGTACCAGTTAAATATTTTAATATTTTCTTTCCATTGTCCGAATTTTGTTTTGTTATTATTGGGTTTAAATGTCCATACAAAAAACAAATTGATAAATTTTGTGCTAAACAGTGATAACCACCTGACGTATTAAAATCTTTTGTTGTTGCATTTTCATTTGAATTTTTATTGCCTGAAAAAGTATTTAAAATGAATAAAAATTGTTTTATTTTTGATATGAATATAATAACCTTTTCTTGGTTCTGATTGTTTCATGGGAAAACCAGCAACAAAATGTTGTGCAAAATCTTCACTGTATGTATTACGAAACCATTCTGTTAACTCTTGATTATTTACTTCATTTTCCCAAATGTTAATAAGATCACATAATTGCTGCATAATATTCAAAATAAATTTTAGTGTTAATGCAGCTTCTGTTGACATTGTTAATTCAAATGACGATGAACATGAATACTCTTCACTTTTAGGTTTTACTTCTAACCAACTTTCTAATAATAATGGCATTAATGTAAGAATATAATGCTTTATTTTTGTACCATCATCAACACCTTTTAATAATGTTGTTGACATTTTATCTAAAGATCTATTAAACAAACTTGGTAATAAACAATTACGATTTAAATGCGAACGTATTATTGGAAAATACATTGGATTATTTTTTGTAAATAAATTTAAATTATTATTTGTTTCGATCATTGAATATGATTCATTATGATGATCTAATTCAAATGCATCTTCAATTAAATTTTCAGCAATATTTTTTATTTGTTCAACAGTAACTTTTTTTCTATCTTTCTTTTCATTGATAATCGCTTGAAGTATACTATTTAAACGTTCTAAAACTTTGGTACGCCATTTTATACTTGTCTGTTTACTTGATAAATTTAATGTTAGTGTTCTTTCTGGTTTTGATTCAATACGTAATTTTGACATCATATCTAAAAAACTACGAAAGATTTTATCACTATTTGCTGATAACAGTGATGGTACATAAGTTATTAAAACGTCCAACATAAATAATGAATCTTCTTGAACACTTGGTTGAATGTGTGTCATTGCACAACGAATATATGATGATAATATTTCAAAAAATGGACGAATATGATCAATTGATGCACCACCTAAAATAATACCAAGTACTTTAAAACTTTCACGACGTACGTCATGATCAATATCTAATGATAATTTTGCAATTGATTGAATAATATCTCCTAAATGTTTTGTTACAATTACATCCAGAAATTTTGTAACAATTTCTTTTAAATTACGAAGGGCTTCGGTACGAAATGGTATATTATGATGATTCAATCGAGTTAAACATTCCTAAAAGATGGCAATTGTAATATATAATTATTTTCTTTTTTATAAATTATAACAATCATCTTACCTTAATGTTTAAGTTTTTACTACTCATAAGATCAGACGAAACATTTTGCTTTAACTGTTCACGTATGACTATTTTTTTTATCTTAAAATCTGTTTTTGTTACATTTAAACCTTTTGGTAAATGAGCACCTTTTAGTTTAGTTTTGTTTTTTTCAGCACGTATATTTTTCTTTGTTTTACCCATTTTAATAACACAAACACAGCACAATAAATTCCAAAAAAAATTTTTCAATGCGGCAAAGAAACGTCAATAATCACACGTGGGATATAGTAGTATTCAGAATGGCCATACAAAAAAATTAATATTGGAAATTGAACTCTAAAAAATTGTACGTTGAACTGAAAAACAATAATATTAGAGAAGTTGAAATTAATTTTACTCCTCTACGAAGTAAGAAAAAAATATTAAAATAGAAAAATTTAATTTTCTTTTTTATTTATTAAATAAACTCAATTAACAATACTAAATCACAATAAAATCAACTTAAATTTTTCTTCTCTCTCATTTCAATATCATCCAAAGCTTTCATAAGTTGTTCATCTCTTTTGGCTCTTATATTTAAGATAGCCTGTTCTATTTCAGCTCGATGACTCTTGTCTTCAGGTGGATATAACTCCCTTTTTGTTTTAGTCACCCATTTTTCAAAGTATTCAGGCTGATTGAAATAATGAAACATTGCAACTGGAAATGTCATGTACATTGCCATTTTCGCAATTTCTAAAACCCATCCTCCCATTATTGGTTTTTTATATACTCTAAAATAAAACAAAGAGTTTAATAAGATAATTATTCAAAATATACATTTTATACTACACAATACCTTCCTTGTACCTAACAAAGCAATTTCAATATTCTAAATTGTTTTCTTTTTCTGAACAATTAAATGTCAAAAAATGACAGATGATAAATGAACTAAAGATTACCATGGAATGCTCTACTCGAAAATTCGGAAACAGCGGGAAAAATATGAATAGATGCTGAAGTTGAGTTGTTTAGATTCAAAAAAATATTTTGCTATCAATAATGAACAAACATTCTAACCGTTAATTTAATATTCAATCTTAAATCTATTTTGCACGTTATTATATTTAATTAAAAATCGATTCAATAAATATAAAGTAATAAACAGGCTGGAGGATTTAAATATAATTTATTGATGGTGTCGGTTATTCCGTTTTGTTTTATAAAATTCGCATAAAGCTATTTATTATAATTTAAATACTTGCAACGTTATTCGTATAAAATATATATGTATGATCAAGGTATATAGTGATCATGGTGAAGAAGTGCAAGATATTAAATTACATACCATTTTTGCAGTATTTAGATAAAGATAAATAATTTCTAATTAACAAACATATAGAAAGATTATTGGAGCGTAAATCATTATATAAATTCAATTACTATACAATTTAAAATGAAATAAATAAAAAAGTACAAATTGAAATTAAAACGCATCAGGTGATTTAATGTAGAACAAACAATCTTGTAATGTAACTGATGTTAATTGAAATATCAAATAGAAAAATATTTTATCTTTAACATTTTTAGACTAGATGATATGATTACAGTTATATATAAAATACACTATACAGACTACAACTACAACAAGTGCTGATAATATATATACAGGAAATAACCTTGACCTACCTTTTCATAATAATTTTGTGCATAGAATATAAATTACACCCAGAAGTGACGATAATAAAAAAAACACAAATAAATTAATTTTATAAAACCAAAGAAATGTTTTTTTTTTGTTTTTTCTTTTTAATTTATTTTAATTATTTTTAATTACAAAATATAAAATTTTTGAACATTTTTTATTGTGTTGATTCACTCAATCCAATTATAATTACTACAAACACAAAACAATTGCCTTCATTATATAAAAATTTTTCTTCTTTTGTTTTTATTTTTTTTTGCAGTTTTTTCACAAAATTTAAATTCAATTCAATTAAAATTAAAATAATATTATTAAAACTGAATAATTAATTAATTACTTAAACATTTATGTAGGAAAAAATTAACAGATAAAAAAAAAATAATTCATTATTAGAAATAATTATTATTATTTATTATCGTTGTTGTTGTTTTTATTGTTAATTTTCTTTATTAATATAATAATTAATAAAAATTATTAAAAACAAATAATAATAACAAATAATAATAATAATAATAATAAAAGATGTAAATTAAAAATGTGTAATTAAAGAATTAAATTAATTATTACATTTATTTATTCTAAATTTATTTATTATGTATAAATGTGTAAGTACGCCATAGGAACCTTTTTTTTAGCAAATATTCTAATCCCTATAATATTTTTTCTTTGTTTATTAATTTATCATTTTTAATGATAAATTTAACGCAAAATAAGAATAAAAATAATTATAAGAAAAATTGTATAAATTAAAATTTTTTTGTTTGTTCTCATTTCGGATTCCGAAATTATAGATTTTTTTTTCATCAAATTTTGATTAAATTTTTTATTCTGTTGTTGAATCAATTATTTATGATTCTGATTACAAATTTTGAAAGTTAAATGATAGAATATTGAATAATGAAAAATAAAGAAAATTCTGAACATTTTAAAAATGACTCAAAAAAACAAAAAAAAAAGCTGGGAAATCGTCAATTTTTTACAATTTTTCTTTCAAAATGAAAATGGAAAAATAAACAAAAAAAAAAAAAAATCAATTTTATAAAAAATTTCATTTTATAAAAAGTACAAAATAAGACTAAAAATTAAGAATAATAATATGTAATATGTAATAAGAAGTAAAATAAATGTTATTAGGTACATTTAATATCTAAAAAAATTTATAAAATTATGAATACTAAGAACGGTAAATATATCCTCTTCTATTGAGTCTTGATTCTTGATGCATTTTTGTTGTTGTTGTTGTTGTATTTTTTTTTATTCTCTTCAAGCACAGAGAAGAACTTAAACGTGTAAAATTTCTTATTTTTGTTATTTATTTTTTTAAAAATAGATAAAAAACAATAGAAAAAGAAACGATAAAAATAATAATAAAAAAAAAAGTAAAACAAAAAAAAAAAAAAAGTTAAACGTTAAAAGCTTAAAAGTTAAAAGTAAACTAAAAAAAAAAATACGATAATATTAAACATTTATTTTATATTTTAGAGAAAAGGAAAAAAAATTCTTGTACATAAAAAAAAAAAAAATCACGCGCATTTTGTCTTTATATTTTTCTCTTCTATTTATATTTTTTCTATCTTTCTTTTTTTAATCTTCTCGTTTACATACACACATACACACACACACACACACACACACATATGCACTTCCTATTTTGATTAGATTTAGTTAGAACTTTTAACTTCTTTTCTGGTTTATAATAATTTTTCTTTGTTTCTTTATTTTTATATAAATTTAAAAGTCTGTTTTACATTAGCACAAAAATGTAACATTTTTAATCTTCAAATAATTCTATAAAATTCATTATTTAGTTCCTTGTTCAGTTTTTTTTTTTTTTTTTGTTGGATTTATTTTAAAGTAAAATTTTGATAGTTGTATGTGTGTGTGTGTGTGTGTTGGTATAACTTTTATAAATTTTTATCAATTGTTTTTTTTTTTTTTTTTTACAACAATTTTCTATAACAATTGTAAAATTGTCTGGATTAACTAAAGAGAATAGAATGACGGAAGAAAAAGTTACACATTTAAGATAAAAGACAATTAAACGTGAGATTTAGAATAAATTTTAAATTTTAGTTGTCTGGTTTTTTTTTATCACATTTTTTTCTTGTTTTGTTTTTTTTTTTTAATTTTTTTGTTTAATTTTATTTATTTTTTTTATTTTTCTTCTTCTTATTTTTGTTTAAAATTTATTAAATTTATTAATTATTAAGTTTATCACATTTTTTTGGGATTTTGGGTTGGGAGTCAGGATGAAAAAGGTTTCTGAGAATGAGAATTTTTTAAAAGTTGGTCAATTTAATATTTTTATTTTTTCTTATGCATTTTTTTTTTTTTGCTCATTTTAAGAATTCCAAATTTTATTGTTTTTTTTTTTTTCTTTCTATAAAAATTATAAAAACGGCGAGAAAAATGGATATCACATTTTTTGTTTGTTTGTTTGTTTGTTTTTTTTTTCTTCTAATTTTTAATTAAAAATAAAAGAATTTAATTAATTTATGGTATTTAAAATACGATGTCCCTCGTCTTATAAAAAAAACAACAACAAAACAACAACAAAAAACACAAAATTACAGAATATAAAAAGTAGCATTTATTATGTTGTTGTTGTTGTTGTTGTTTTTTTTTTTTTGTTAATTTCTATTTTCCTTAAAAACTTATTTTTCTCTTAAATTTTTAATTCTTAAAAAACTAAAAAAAAAAAAAAAAAATTACAGAAAAAATTCTCTTAAATATTTTCTTATATACTAAGCGATGGTCTTTTCTTTCTGTCTTTACTATTTTTACCAAATATATTTCCTAATACCTGTAAATAGAAAACAAAAAAAAAAAAAACAAATTGAATTAATTATTAATTAAATTTGTACAAAAAAAAAAAAATAATAATAAACTTCAGGTTGAATTCTTTAAGAAAAGTGAAAAATTATTCACAGAATAAAAATTTGTTTTAGAGGAAAATGACGGAATATTTTTAAAGTGTCGTTCTTCTTCTTCTTCTTCTCTTTGTACTTGACTTGCATTAAGTGATTATTTTTAATTGGCTTTTTAAAAATCTAGCCATTTACTATTTAATATTAACGTCCACTTTTTTTCACACTAGGCCAACTTGGGACGAGACCTACTAGTTTTAAGGTGGACTCTGGAACCACCTAGCATCAGCACATGCGTTAAAGTGTCGTTTTTTGTTGTTGTTTATTATTTTAAATAAATTAAATTTAAATTAAAATTCTTACCTTTGATACACTATTAACACCAAGTTTTCTTCTAATTGGTAATGCTCTTAATAATTGTACAGATCTCGCTTCACGTAACATCGATTGAAACGCTAATGAAACACCCGCAAAACATTCGGCTGCTGATACCTCATAAAATTGACATGAATAACGTAATGATAATTCATGTCCATCATTTACTGATACTTTTCTAAGAAAAAAAAAAAAAGAAATAAATAAATAGAAAAATATAAATTATTTGTTATTTTCGGTAGACTTTTTAAAACATAAATTATTGAATAAGTGAAGATTTTAAAGTGAAGAAAATTATTTTTATAAATATAAATGCAAATTTATTGCTTTCTATGCATCATTGATTATGTATATAAAAAATTTTCTGAGATGTTAATCCAAAAATCTTATATAACACAAAAGTATTTTTTTTTGTGTTTATAAATAAATAAACTCTTGGTCTTAGATGAGACGCATAAATTTTCAATATATACAAATAATTATTCTCATTTTTCATCGTCTTTCAATTTCCAATTTATATAAAAAAACAAAATATCTGAGAATTCTTTTTTATTTTTTTTTTATTTTTGTTTTCTTTCTTAATAAATTGTGAAAATTTCTATATCCGGGTTATAATTTTGTTTAATGATTAAATATGTTCAAATGTAAAATTGAGACTGAATTAACTCAAGTACATTCGTATGTTGTAATATTTGAACGTATATTTTTAGTCGTGTTACCCAGAATTATTACCATGGCGATGAAGTGACATTAATTGTTAATAACAAATTGTAAACTAAAGTTTTTAAATTTTTACGTTTTCAAAGTCGAAGAAAGAAGAAAAAAGAAAGACAGAGATGTGACATTATTCGAATAAAGTAAACTCATAATTTTAAACCGATAACAATAAAAGGAATACAAATAAATTTTCACATTTATATGAAACCAATTGTAAGATTTAAGATGGCAAAAATATATTTTATTCTTTTGTTTGTGTTCTTTTTTTGTTGTTGTTGTTGCTGTGTTTTTCATTTCTCCAATAAAGTTTCCCCCCCAAAAAAAAAAAAAAAAAACGAATAAGAAAAAACGGGACACAAACAGACAGACGACTGATCGACAAAGAAAAAGAATTGAATGTGTTTTGCTAATAATTTAAAAAAAAGCTGCCATTAAATGTTTACAACATTTATTTTTTGTGTATATTGTAAATAATTTTATAAATTTCATAAAAAAAAACAAAAACGTATAAAAAAATTATTTATATTTTTTTTTAAGGTTTTTGTACGTTTTTTTTTTGTCGTCGTCATTCATTTCATTCCATTCATTAATTTATTACCAATATTTGCGGCGCCATTTTTTACATTTTACATTTTTTTTTTAGTCTTTTTAGTTTTGATAAGAACAAAAAAAAATGGAAAGAAAAATTAAATTAAATTATACAATTTTTCTGTTCTGTATTAAATTGAGTGCATTATTTTTCTGACATTGTTTTGCTTGTTTCTCATATTTTTTTTTACAGTATTTTTTACTCTTTATACAAAAAAAAAAGAAACCAAAATATAAATGTATGTGTAACAAGTTTACAATTTTTAACATTAGAAAATTATGTACAGACAAAAAAAAAATTATATGAATATTTGAATTTTGAAACAAATGACAAAATATATAAAAGCCAAGCGAAAATATAAAATAAAAATTCTCTCATGAATTATGGAAATTTTAAAAGCCTACTTTGATTGCATAAATAACAAAATAAATTTAGCCATTTTTTGTTGTTGTTGTGTTTAAATTGACTTGTCGTCATAGTAGACTAGACTTTAGTATTAATATTAGTATTATTGTTACTGGGCTTCAGGCATTATTATTTATTGAATTTTCTTAGCGGTTTTTTTTTTATTTGTGAAAAAAAAAATGAGTTTTTGAATAAATTTATGCGCAGCAGACACATATTCAAGATCGATGACCATCATCCATACATAAAATATATTTATTATATGATCAGAAATACATTAATAATAAGTTGTTTTTTTTTCTGTTCTTTTTCATTTCTTTTATATTTGATGGAATCCATCTAGCATCCAATATGCATGTATACTTATCAATGATTTTCTCAATGTTTCATTTTTATGATATTGTTTAAAAATAATAATAATAATAATAAAAAAAAAAAATAACAAAATTTAAACTTAAATATATAAAGTGTCAGTCATCTGTTTATATTGTTAATAAATAAACGTATAAATTATCTTTTTAAATTATTTTCAAATTATAATCAAACACACTTCATATAGAATGAAAGAAAGATAGAAAAAAAAAAAGAATGAACTCAAGAATGATAAATAAACGAACGTTTAGTATAAGGTATCCCATCTTTGTCTTTTAGGCATATTAAATAGAAAACAAAACTGAAATGTTTTTCAATTAATTCTTGAAATGAAAACAAGAGAAATAGAAAAAAAAAATTATATATATGAAGAAGAACATAATTAAGAATTAATTGAAAACAAGAAGATAGAAATAATAAAAATGAAGTAACATCCAGTATTAAAGTGTTTTTAAAACAAAACTCTTAAAAGAGAGAGAACAACAACAACAACAACAAAAAAAAACAACCAATTTAAGAAAAGTTTTATGTTATCTCATTTATTTGATCAGATGATTATTGTATTATGTTGGTCAAAACGTTTTCAAAATCTATAAAGATTGAATGAAAATGTATAAGAGAAAATGTTGTTAAAGATTTTTCTTTTGGCTTCATAATAAAAATATTATATACAACTATACATTTTTGCCGACTTTGTCTTATCTTTGTCTTTTTCTTCTTTAAGAATAAAATAAAATTTAAATTTTTTGAGTAAATTTTGATGATAATTGACGGCTTTTTTATCCGATTTACAAAAAAGAAATTGATATAATCTTTAGAATGTGACAATGATTCTGTACTGTGGTTTTTTTTGTACAATAATTGAAATTACGTGATTGAATAACGTATTAAAAAAATACTTTCGCCCTTAACACAATTATTTATGATCTGACAATTACTTTTTTTTTCGGTTTTAAGATTTTAAGTAAAAACATCCCACTCGATCTGCAATTCCTTTAAGTATATCAATGAATGGAATTTCCATATTTGTAATGTTGTAAGTAGGTATACGTAAGAATTGGTACTTACAATTGGAAATGGAAGTAAGACATGACTTCATATACATTTACTGAATATATAAAATAAGATAATTCTATGAATGATTTTATTTTAGTTTTACTTTTATATGATTATACTTTTTATAGTTGACCTTTTGCCATTTTCTATTATAAAACTACAATTTGCTTAAGTTGTTGTTTGTCTTGTGTTCAAAAAAAATCAACAAACAACAAGAACACTATTATAAAAGTGCAAACAAACGATACAAAAAAGAAACAATAAAACAAAAAAAATATTGTGTTTATTTTATGAAAGAAACAAACTTTAAAAAAAAAAATGAACAATTGGAGACTACTGCAAATCACTAGACTAAATCTATAAAGTTCTCTGCACAGTAAAAAAAAAAATAAAAAGCAGAAGGCTTCATTATTGTTTCTTAAGAATTCTATATTTAAGGAGATTTCTATTTAAGGAAGAAACTATTAATTAAATATAGATAAAAAATTACTTTAATATACAAATAAAATGGAAATGATTCTCATACATAAATGATTCAACTATTGATAGTGTCAATCTATAATTATTAATAATTAATAATTTCATTGACTTCAAAAATATAAAAAGAAATTATAAATTGATGTTACGTTTACATAATGAAAGGAAGGATTGAATGTATAAATTATATAAAAGTTAATCTTTTTCTTTCTAATGAATAACATAATAATAATTCTTAATCTTATAATAAATTATTATTGGAAATTATTCTTACATAAAAATAAAACTAATAATAATAAGAAGAAAAAGACAAAAATTATATTTTTAGTATATTTCTTTCTCTTTCACCAAAGTGCGGATTGAAACTAAAAAAAAAAATATTAAAGTATAATAATACAATTTATATTATTAAATGTGTGTAATTTACATGATTTTATTCGCTTCTGAACTGAATATAATTTGCATATAATCGAAATCCTCTTTGTAACCATATGTGTATGCTGGATATGTACCATTTTTTCTCATATACTTTTCCCTGCTTACCTTTATTAACTGTTGATTTTTTTTCTTATTTTATACGCTGTTGTTCATAAATATTCCATTTTTATCCATTGAATTCATTTATATGCTTTTTTTTTTCTTTTCTTCATTTTGTATTCTAATAAAGTCATATTAGGTTTGTGTAAATTCGCCGAACATAATTTAAAACACGATTTTAAAAGAAAAGAAAAATATGAAACAAAACCAAAAAAAGAAACATCAACAGAAAAAGATTGGCGGGAGAGAAGAAGGAAAAAACAAAAAAAAAACAAACGGAAAAATTGGCGTAGGGAAATTGTGCTTTATTATGAGTTATGTTGGTTTTTGCCTTCAAAAATCTTTGCCCGCGATAAAAAAGAAAAGAAGAAACAGCAACAAAACAGGGGGGAAAAAAGCAAAACAAAACAAAACATAAAGGTGGTACATAAGAAGTGTTGTGTTTTTGTGTAATATTTTATGACCTCGGCGGAAGCAAAACCAATAATCTTCACATGAAGACCAATGCAATAATTTATAATAAAAATACGTATATTTATATACGTTTATTTATTGCGTTAAATAATTCATCATAATAATAATAATAATAAAATGAAAATATAGAAAATATATTAGAAAAGAAAGAAATATTGACCGGGGTATTCAGTCTTTCTTTTTTTTCTTCTTCTGTTTTAATAATAATAATAAGAGTGAAACAAAAAAGAAAAATTGGTAATTTCCGTTTCTATTATAAAGTTTATTTCCGTTTTTTTTTTTGTCTATTTTTTTTTTTGTTTTAAAGTAAAATGGGAAAAGAAGAAAGATTGATGATAAATGCAATAATATTCCTCTTCGTCTTACATATTTTTTTTTTGTTTTTTACTTTAGATAAATATTCTATTGAACTGTATTAATTTCATAGATATAGATTCTATTTTTTTTTTTTGTTTAATAAAAATTTTTCTTAAGATTATTATAAGAAGAAATGATAGAAAATAAAACAAAAAAAAAATAATAATGAAGAAATAATATGTAAACGCACCCATCTCATATAATATACGTAAAAGTAAACGTGAACTGTGAAAAGGTGGATTTAAAAAACAGAAACAGAAACAGAAACAGAAATGCGATTATAGCGGCGCGTAGATACTTTATCATTTTTTAATGGTCGCAGTTCAAAAGAATAAAAAAAAAAAAAGAAAAAGAAAAAGAAAACAGAAAGAAAAGAAGAAAGACATGTTGGAAACATTAATAAGAAATCATAAAATAAAAAAAAACTCCTTCGTCTTTTATTCTTTTTTTTTTGTTTTTTGTTGATTCACTTTTTGTTTTGTCTAAATTTTTTCTTTCGATTCGATAATCGAATTTCTTACTTACTTTGATTAAATATTTTTTTTCTTTCGAAAAAAAAAAACAACAAAATACAAAAAGGCAACATCAACAACAATAAATCACACATTTTGTCATATTTAAGTCATGTAGTTCAATGTCACCCATTAAATAAATTGGTAAACGGCAATATATATCCAAATAATACAAACAGCTTCTGTTTATTATTATCTCAGAAAATATCACATGAAAAGATCACAATTCAATTAAAATAGAATTTCAATTTGTTTTAACCGAAAATTCTGAATTTATGTTAAGGATATGAAAATGAATAATTCAAATCTTCAGAAACTGGACAACTTTTTTACAGCAGATCTTTGAAATGAAACAATAAAATAGTTTTTTTTTTAAAAATTAAAATTATAATAAAAATTATAAAGAAGAATAAATTCCGCAATAAACTCGTAATATTCGGATTAAGATAAAAAAAAAAAAACGTTCCTCTTCTAAGCCTATAAAATTCTTATAGAATTGAGTGCGGTCAATCAATTTATGATGATTTTTACTGTACACATTTTAATTATCTCTACTTTTTCTATTAATGATTATTATTTTAAATGAAGAATAAAAGAAGAAAAAAAAATGGAAGAGAGTAAGAAGAAAAAAAAAGAGTTATCTAATAATAATTAATTGACGATTACTATGCGGATATTTAAAAAAAAAAAAAATAAATAAATATAAAGGTCTGTCAGCATTCCTCACAATCAATTCATAATTAACTTATATATTCTTATACTTACAAGAAGATATATCTAAAGTAATCGCCAAGTAAGACCAAGTTTTTTTTCTCTACTTCTTCTACTTCTTTTTTTAATCTTATTTATATACTTTATTTCTATTTATATAAAGTCAAGTATAAAATTATACTACAAGAAATAAAAAATACACAACACTATATAATAATAATAATAATAATAATAATTCTGTTGTACTGTTCTGTAATGTTTGTTACTTTTTTTTTTTATTTATACTTTAAGGAGATTTATTCAGTCAGATATAAAACAATTAATGGATTTTTATGTGTCACAATTATTTTATTTTTTTCAACACAAAATAAAAAATAATAATAATTTATTTTTCCTTTAAACAAGAATTAAAATAAAAGATTCTGTCATTTTATGTTGATAATTGTGTGTAACGTAGTATGTTAATGTAATGATTTAAATTTATATTATTGTTGGTATATTCATTGATCGAGTATTGTGATAAAGGAAAATCTACAAGTTTTTTTTTTTTTGTTTAATATTTATATGGATAAAAACAATTCTACATTGTATGTTTTCTGTTATGTATTATGCTTATATATTTCGCAAAAAAATTCTCAATGATACCTTAGAGTCAATAGAATTGTATATAGTGAAAAAGATGACAATTTATTATCATAACAGAATATATGAGAGAACCTACATAAATGACAATAAACAGACAGTTGATCTCGTTTTCAATATGGGACTAAAGAACAAATTTAGAAAAACATTTTAATATAAACAGATCGTAAATAATCATAACAAAAAAAAAAAACATATAATGTAGAACGGCCCTTTATTGAGATTTTTTACAATTTTATTGAAGAAAAAATATAACACGCTTGATATTTTCCGCAGCGGTTTACCGTCAACTAGTTTTCCAATTTTTTTTTTTCTTTCGTATAAAAAATAATTTCAATGTTTATAATTGTTGAACATTTTTAAAGGAAAAAAATAAAAAAAAAAAACAAATGCAAAATTAAAAATGAATTGTTGTTATTATTATTCATGTTAACGAAGATCACAAACTTTTGTTCTTGTTTAAAATGAAAACGACTTTAAGAAGAAATAAATTATATTTACGCATTAATAAGACATCAATTGATTTCATTTATGTTGTTAACAACTTGTTAAAATCTTATTAACAAAACTGTAACAAGAATTAAATTAATTTAACTATTTATTTCCTTTCTAAAAGCGTTTTTTTGTTTGTTGTCTGAAGTCTAAGGCCATCGAAATACTCAAATAAAAAAAAACTATTATTGAGAATTGATTGAATAACAAATAAGAATAAAAGAAATAATTCAGTTTAATGATTATCTGAATATCCGTTTATATTTTAGCAATCAAAACCATAACGAATTGGGTTTTATTTGCCATCAAAAAAAAAAAATATATGCAAGAAAATAAAATCACTTGTCTTTATTTTTGCTCTTTGCCTGACGGTATAAATTCTTCATAATATTTATGCTTTGTTTACATGATGAAAATAAATTGTGTAATAATTTTCGAACTGTGTTTACAATGTGCCTTCTACAAGAAGTATCCTTGGCTTAAAAATCTTTAACGACCAAATCGTTGCCCAATCATTGTCATTTTCATGTTTGCAATATGGAACAAATTTCTACACAGTAAAGGTAAATTGAAATAAATTATTAGTGAATAAAAATTTCAATTAATTACAGAGAATTTAATTCTGTTTCTGTTACTTCCCCTCGGACCATTAAAATAGTTGTGTTTATAATTTTACATGTAAACACAGCATAAAAATATAGTTTTATTATATAAAATAAGTTTTATGGCGTCGTCGGGATGTGTAAGTATATATATAAGAAATGCATATTTATATACTAGAAACTCTGTATATACTTTTATATAAAATGATTTATCTGTTCATTGGCGTCATAAATGTATATAAATTCACTGATGATATCACTATGATAATGGTTGTGAATTGTCTAATGTCAGACTTATGATTATGACTATAGTTTATTACATTTAATAAACTAAACATAAAAACAAAAATAAAATTATTAGGTGTATTGCATATTTTTCTAGTGCAATTGTGCAATTGTGCATATATAAACTAAAATAAAAATAGAAATCAAAACGATGATTAAAACCTGAATGGATTTTATTTATAAGTAAATTGTACATATATACAAGTAAAGGTCAATTTAGAATAGATTTATACTGATTCTGTTTGTTTTAAAAACTACTCTTTTTTTTTTGTTCATCCTCTTCCATACACACAGTTTCAATTTTCTTATATTTTCTATTTCTATAAAGCAAAAATAAATGAAAGAAAAATAAAAACAAACAACAACAAATAAATATCTTTTGATTATCAAACAAGTCTGCAATCTGTTTTGTCAGTTAACCGATTTTTAGTTTAGATCTTATAACGATTAGATTTCATCTTATATTATTATTTAGTTTTACTTTAACTTACTTTTATATTTATTAGTTATAGTTATGTAGATGGCATAGTATAAGGTACAGTTATTTTATATTATGAACAAATAGATAATATATAGAAGTTAAAAGCAAAACTCTTTTTTTATTATAGAAAATAAATTATAAAAATGAAACATGTATCTGATTTAATTTGGACACCCTAAGAAGTTGTTCTTATTAAAATTTTTGACATTTTTTCTATTAAAACTGTTCCTGTATTCTATTTATATTATGTATTATTTAGCTGTAGGCATACACACACACACACACACACACAAATACACATCATATTTATGTAATGAATTTCCAATTAATAAATAACGAATAAAAGTAGAAATAAATTAAATAGAGATTTCTGTAGAATAGAATAATAACTTTGGATTAGAAACATTGATAGGGAATTTGTTCCTATATATTTTAGGAATGAAAAAATTATTTACGAAATTTTTATTGGAATAAAAAATAGAACAAGAACTGAAATCATTTCGAAATCTTCATAATATTAAGGGAAAAAGTTTGTATTTACTTGCCAATGTGTGACTTTAAAAGCCTGTTTGAAGTCTGGAAAACTTGAATAATTAATTTATTTAATAATTCTGAAATATTTTAATTATGACAATTTTGAAAATTTTAAATAAAATATCGATAAAAGTTTACAATGTATAAGAGCAGACCAAACAATATACAAAGTGTTACAAAAATGTTTGAAGACAACGACCCTCTTTTCTTATGGTTGTGGTTAAATAAAATGAATAACAAAGTATTAAATAACATTTTATATGGGAATATATAAGAGGGATGATGCTATTAAAATTCTATACAAATTGTATTAATAATAAAAAAAAATTATTAATCAACATTCATATTTTGTGTCTATATAGAAAACGATATAGACTTAAATCTGTCTATAGGATTACCATAATATTTATGGGTAAAATAACATAAATAATTTATTATTTGTCAAAAAAAAAAAGTACTTATTATTTAAAGCCTTATTCCATGCAGTACAGTAACCATACTAAAATTTCTTGTAATAAATGGTTCATCTTCATTGTATTATCATATAAAAAATGTATATAAAATTTTGTATAGTGTAAGAGATCGACCTCAAAACACATTTTCATATATACAGAAAAAAAAAAGAAGAAGAAGAAGTAAACACTTTGCAACAATGCGCAAAAAAAATAAAAAATGTAATAAAAAATGAAAAACTAGTTTAAAAGACACTTAGTAAGAGCAAAGAAAAGAAGAAGCCTTTTACTTGACCCATAAAATAAAATCATTTAATTTTATGAATTTTTTTTTTTTTTTTGTACAAAAATTTACAAATAAAAACCTCGTTGAAGTTATTTAGTCTTAAAAAAGAAAAACATAAAAATATAGAAAAATCTATCATAAAACGATGATATGATAAAGAAGAAGACAAAGTACATAGCCGTATAATTCCTGTACATGAAGAATTAATTTTATTGCTTTCTGAATTTAATTTGTTTCATTTTTTATTTGCTTTTTTTCTGCTTAATTTTTTTTCAAATATGAGATCAATATTTCACCACCGTTAATATAACACCAATAATAATAACAACAATAACAAACATATATATTTTATTTGTGTGTCGTGACCGAATATTTTTCATCTCTCTTTCTGTACACAAATGTAAAAATTATTCTTTTTTTACAAAACAACAACAATAATAATAGAAAACCAAATTAAAGAAAACAAAAGCGCAAACAAACTTTTAAATGTACATAATGGATGAATGGATAAATGCTATTTATAATAATAAACTCGCGTTAAAAATAGAAATTAAAAATTACAGAAGAAGAACAAAAAAAAAAAAACAAAACTGGCTAAAAAAAATAAGAATCTTCTTTACAACTAATTTTGCATGTAATTAGTTTTGTTTTTCCTTTTTAAAAAAAAAAAAACCACAAAAGCCGCACTTTATATATACATACAAGACACTCAGTAGAACATAAAAGGTGTCAAAAACCTCACAAGTAGAAAACAATATATATTTTTTATGATAGAATTCATCCGCCTTAGAAAATTGTTGATCTTCTTCAATGAATACAAAAACAAAAAAAAAAAATAGTTGGCATCTTCAAATGGAATGAAGTTAATTCCATGATGGTGTTTTATTATTTTAGTAAAATAAACCAATGCCTTAGGATTTTTGTTTTCATAAATGGGGTGTAGGCGTTTTTCTTATGAACACCATTTTCTTACAACAACAACAACGACATATTAATGAAAAATGTTATGAACGAGCGATAATAACAAATTATATGACCGTAAAACAAGATTGTTGCATTTCAATTAAACGTTTCATTAGAATACATTTATTAATTTTATTTTAAATTTGTCGCCGGAAATTATATCTCTCTCTTTGTTTGTATTTGTGTCTGTGTGTGTGTGTGTGCGTATTTTTTTTTAATATTACAGCTTTCATCATTAAAAAAAACCCTTTCGTTTTTTAATAAAATATTTTCTTCATTTCTTTATAAACGGATATTATTCTTCTGAATCATCTTGTGTGTTTATAACAGTCGCATACATTCTTATTATTAAATTTTATATTACTTTTTTTTTCAAGAACAGATAAATACATACCAACACACACACACACAATATTGATCATTTTCTCATATCTCATCATCATCATGATCATAATTTTCTTCAGTTTTTTTTTTCTTCTTATTCTTTTGATTTCTCTTATTAAAACAGAATATTTATTTATTTTAATTGTTTTTCCACAATCGATTGCAATGTCAAAGATCAGTCTATCGTGTACACTTTTTTCTTTTTTATTTTTTTTGGTAAGAAGAAAACAAAAATAATAACAACAACAACAAAAAAAAGTAAAAATGCGTGTAAAACGTTACATTACAATGCAATAAGAAAGAAAATAATTTGTTTATAATATTTTATAAGTAGACTTACTTCTCTTGTAAGAGGCTCATTACAATTGTTACAACATAAAAGAAAGAAAAGAAAGAAACAAAAAAAAAACAAAATCAAATTCATTACATTTTTGTTTCGTTCATTACGGTTGCTGTAATTTTTCTTTCATTTCATTTCATTTCTTCTTATTTTTTTTTACATTTTTAAAATTATCATTCCTTGAGTTTGTTGTTGTTTTTTTTAATGCTTTCTTTTGGTACATTTCTTTTTCTTTTTTACTTAAATTTTTCAATTTATCTTGTTTCGATTGTCGATGTCTTGACCATATTATGTGACCAAGGCCATAAATCTCCTAATCACGTTTTACGCGTTATACACACGCACAAACACAACTGAAGAACACATAAAATAAACGTGGTATGTGGAATTGGTAAATGAAGTAACTTATTAATTCTTTCTTTTTTAATTCTTTCCGTTTTTCATTTTCTTCTTCTTCTTTTTATCAACCAACGTATTTTTTTTATTAAAAAAAAAAGTGAAAAAAAACATAAATAAGAAAAGAAGAAATAAAAAAAAACAGAACTTTTTCAGTTGAAAAGAAGTTGAGTTGTTGAAGTTCATTTTCATAATGTTGCATTTTGCATTCATAAAGAGAAGTATAAGGAACAACAACAAAGAACCAGGAATTAAATGAAGTTGATAAAAAAAAAACAACAACACACAACAAAAAAAAAAAAATGCAGAAGGATTTAAATATATTTTTTGCTGCCGGTATTTTTTCAATTCAGTGTGAAATATGTGAGGGATTTTTTTTTTGTTTGTTTGTTTGTTGTTGTTCTTTTTATTTATAAAAAGAACGGAATTTGATGAAAAATTAAGTAGTGAGTTTGAGTTATGTTTGTGATGATACGGGTATTTTGTTTTTATTTTTCTTACAATTCTTCCTCTTCAACTGTTTTCTTTTTCTTCTTTCTCACTTTATGCAAATTATAAATATTGACCAAAAGGTCGAACAAGTTCAGAAAAACTACGATAATTATGCAACAGAATTTTTATAAATAAATAAAATGTTTATTTCTGTTTTTTTTTTTCTTTTGATATTTCGTAAAATATTATTTTTATTTTAAAATGAAAAGAAAAAACTTACCTTGAATGATCTAAATCTCTTTTATTGCCAAGTAATAATGTTGTATAATATGATGGTAATTTCAGTTTAGCCAATTGTTGTAAATAATCTTCAGCTTCAGCAAAACTATGTTTATCACATATTGAATAAACAACAACAAATGCATCGCCCCATCTAAGATGTTCATATAAACATCCTGTCTTCTATAAATAAATAAAATAAAGAAAAAATTTAAGATTATTATGATTTTATTTTGAATTAGAATATTCATTGATGTGATATTTAAAATTTAATTAAATTTCTATTGAGTGTTTGGGTTTTAATAATTGATAATAATTTCACTTATAATATTCGTTCATTTAGTAGCATTGAGGTTCAACTTAAAAATTGTGTACAACATTCCCACTTTACCACTAAAATATTTATTTCTATTAATTATTTCCAGTGAAGCTTCTAATTTCTTAAATTAAATTTAATGTCAATTGAATTAAAAATAAACATTAAATCGTCATTTAATCTAAAATTAGAATTAATCAAAGGAGAAAAAAAAAAAAGAATAAACAAAAGTAAAAGTTTTATAAATAAAATTAATCATCATCATCATCATCAAATTATTTATTTAAAATATAAAATAAACATAAGTCAAGTACACCTCCATCAACGCGTATACAATCATCTTTTGAATTTATATTCGTCTTTATTGTAAAATTATTAATAATTTACGAAAAGGAAAACAAAAAAAAAAGTATAATAAAAATCTTATATGCACAGTTAAGAGAACATAAAGCATTATACATATTATATTGAATTAATATGCCAATAAATAGTGGTTATGATTCATTGATTTTATAACAAATAAATCATAAATCATCATAATATAATAATAATCAACACAATCAAATATTCATTTTATTCTTATTATTATGTGTTTAACAGAAATCAGAGATGAACTCTTTTAATGTGTTTTTCTTTTGTTAAGTTTAAATCAATCAACACAATTCATAATTTAACATATATTTTCAAAGTTCATATATATGAAGAAGAAATTTAACAGCAGAACTGATGCGCGTTTGTGATGAAATCGAAATTTATTTTCTTTTTATTTGTAAATGAATAAGTTTTCACTTTAATCAAAACATTTAATTTGTGATTAAGGAAAATATTTTAATATTTTATGTCTGGTGTTCTTTAACAAATAAGTTTAGAAGTCAGGCAATTAATGAAAATTAATACGGAGGAAAAAAAAAACTTCATTGCTTTACTTTGTTTTTTTATTGCGGTAGATTCATGAAGAGACTATTGTAACACTAGTTGAATATAAAACATAAATAATCAACAAAACAAGTGATGAAATTCATATGGATTTAAATTCATCTTTTAATTAAATCAAATCAATCATCATCATATCATCATCATTTGTATATATGAAGTTCATCTCTGTATAAATTTTATAATAAACTATACGAAGATCAAATGAAAGTGCGAGTGTTACAATAATATTTTATAAACATAAGAAAATACAAGACGAACAAGAAGAAGAAGACAATATATAAAGGCAAGTATATACGAGGAAGAATCTCATCTTAGCACGTACTTAAACATAATGTTATGTTTTATGTGTGTTGTATGCTGCATATAAAGGTCGACTCTTTTTTTTTTTTTTCTTTTTTCCTTTACTTCTCTTTTTATAATAATTTTTTTCTCTATCTTCACATTGAATCTTCTTCTTTTATTTTATTTTCAATGAATTAAAAAAAAAAAGAAAAATTCAAATAAAATTAATTTTTAAGTGTACGTGTGTGTGTGTGTATGTTTGTTGTATTGTCTGTGAAAAGAAGGTGTAACTCTAAGTGTAAGTTCTAAGTGTAAAATGGAAGTGCAAGTGTAAGTGTAGGTATATATATATAAGTTGGTAGAAGAAGAAGAAGGAGAAGAACATGAAGAAGAAGTATATAAGAAGAAGAAAAAAAAGTACAAATAATAATCATAATAATAATTTCATTTAAACGTTACATTATTACTTTTTTTTATTTTTTTTTTTTGATAAATAGTCACGAAAGGTTAAATTTCAGTTATTATTTATAAATTCTTTGATTATTTTTTTTTTCTTTTTTCTTTTTTGTTTGTTTGTAATTTTTTTTTTCTAAAGCGACGATCAATTTTTATTAATAATATTAAAGGAAAAATTCTATTTTGAAGGTTTTTTTTTGTTGTTGTTGTTGTAGGTAGGTACTGTTTTTTTTTTCTAGCCGATTTTTCATTTCAATTTCTTTTCTTTTGCCAATTAAAATAAAAAAAAAAATTAAATTTCGTGATGAATTATCCAACGTGAGTTTTATTCTTTTTATTTATGTTTTTTTTTTCTTCTTTTCTTTTTTTTTGGTTATTTATTTTCAGTTGTTGTAGTTATTGTAGTTGTTGTAGTTGTTTTTATTTATTTATTATCAATTAGTTGTTTTGTAGTACATAATGTGATATTTTCACATTTAATAAAATTATGTTAAAGTTTATTGATCTTTAACTACATTGTTTGCTTGTGAATTTTTGGTTATATTTTTTTTCTTCTAATTTTTATGAAATTTCAACAAAATACGAAAATACCAGAAATAACATAAAACTAGAAATTTCAATACCAAATGGGAATTTCGATTTAAATAACTCAAAAATTGTTTCTATTCCCTAATTTGAATTGATACTTTAGTTAATAGAATAACACCTACCAGTTTTTTTTTCTTCTATAAATTTTATTCAAATCTGTCTTGTAAGAATGCAAGAATTTGAAACGAGAAATTGTCTCTAACAATATTTTATTTATGGATTTTTAAATTTTGTTTTTGATTCAAAAATGAGTTAAATTTTTCATTTTTTAACTTTGTATAAAAATGATAAAATTTAATAAATCAGAATAATGGACTAAATTAAAATCAAATATTTTCTAAGATAAACAAAATAATCCACCAATTTAATTAAAGTAAATTGATTGGCATTATCTCTAACAACAACAACAACAACAACAAAACAAACCAATAGCATAATTAATTTATAAGAAAAAGATAAATAGGATGAAATCAAAACAACATAAAAATAAAAAAAAATAAAAAAACAAACGGCTTACAGAAAATCAAAACATACAAATATGTTGATCATATTTTCTTCTTCTTCCGCTTCATCTTCTCTGTTATGAAAGTACAAAGAAGTCAATCATATAGAAAACAAAATAACAAAAAGCAAAACAAAACAAATAACAAAAAAAAAAAAAAAAAAAAAGAGTTATAGAAAATATTTTGACGGTCACGATCAAATTAATGTAACAAAACTTTTTTTTATTCAAAACTGGACTAAGAATGAAAAGTAGATTTTTTTTTTGTTGTATCTTCACATTTGATTTGTTATAAATAAATGTATGATTTCTTTCCACTTAACAAATATTTTTGTTTTTGAACTTTTGATATTCTTTTAAAGATAAACCAAAAATTTAATTGAAAATATTTAAATTCTCAATTCTTGATGATTAACAAAAGACACACAGAACGTCTATAATCTCAGTTTATACTCCAATTAAAAGAAATGTTTGCTTTCATCATCTTTTGTAAATATATACAAAAGTGTGCAAATAAAATCAATCTTGTTTAGTTTTAAAGTGTAAACACAACTCTTTTATTTTTTGTGTTGTTCAGAATTCAAAAGTGCAATTAATATTTGAGCAAAAGAAAGAGAAAAACTTACATAAGATTTTTTTTTATATTTCACTTCAAAATTATCTTCAACTTCAACTTTAACTAAAAAAAAATTAATTTATAATAAAATAAAATATTTAAATTGACTTGCTTTGAGTCTTTAAAAATAAACTCTTACAGTTAAAATATATTTAAACTTAAAGTAAAGTAAAGTAAAGTAATTAATATTATGATATGTCGTTGAAAGAAGTAAAAGTTTTTTGTTTTGTTATTCTTGTTATTTTTTTTTCTTTTTTTTTTTTGGTTATTTCCGGGAGGTGTGCCATTTAAGTGATGATCGTTTGATGATTGTTTATAACTTGTACTAGAAGAAAATGTACAAAATAAATTTTTGTTATAATTTACCTTCTGTATTTTTTTTTAATCTAAGAATAATAATTAAAATAATTATTCTTTTTTGAAAATTCAAACCAAAAAGGTTAAAAGTTAAATGTTCACAATAATAATTGTCAAATGTGTAAATGTATGCGCATTTCGCTTTATACAATGTATAATGTATAATGTAAATTAATTTGTTTAATTATGTTTTTCAATACACAACGACATAGTAAAAAAAAAAAAACAAATAAAAATTAAATAATTTATTACTTAAATATTAATTAAAGAGAAAAAAACACGATATAAAAATAAATCATGTTTAAAAGAAAAAAAAATAGAAAAGACAAAATTAAAATGTAAAATATAATTTTACCGCACACGGATTGATATTATTATTATTATTATTATTATTATTATTATTATAATGTTTATATTTTATTAGTCAATAATTTCATGTAAGACAACCAAAAAAAAAAAGAAACAAAATAACAACTAATAATAACGCCATAGATATAAAGACAAAACAAGACAAGTAAGTCAGTTAGTTAGTAGTCACAACAGAATATTTTTTTTTTTTTTTTCATTTGAAACAAACAAACAAAAAAACATTCACTTTTCTTGTTGAGAGAAATGTTTATAGTACGCGTGCGAGTTTTGTTGTTGTTGTTGTTGTTGTTATTGTATTTGTTGTACGCGTCCATGTCCATACATATTTAATTATTTCAATTGAATAACAGTAATATTTGATCTAATGAGATCGTTAAACTTCCACTTATACATCTAATTTTCTCTATACATATTTTATGTATAATATTAACGGCCTACGCACAAATTTGTAATCCATAAATTTATTAATTCAGACACCCAGAGGCAATTTTTCTTTAGTGAAAATGTCTTTTAGTTTCTTTGAGAAGAGATGTTCAAAATTTATTTATCAAATATTTTTTGTGCACATTAAATTTAAGCCAAATTTCGATTATTGAATAAAACACACAGCATGTTACATATTTTTTTGTCCAAATAATAAGTTAAATTGGACTCAATGTTACAAGTTTTTTAAATAATTTAAAGAAAAAACAAATACACCAAAAGTTCGTACGTTTTTTTTTTTTATTTTGTAAAATAATAAATTCCATCGAAGGTAAAAAAGGAACATGAATTTAAGATTTAAAAGAAACTTACAGAATGCGTTGGTTTTATTTTTTAAAATAAAGTTTAGTATTTGACCCCACGAGTGTGTCTCCCGGAAGGCCAAAATTAAAAAAAATATCATGTACTGTATGCCGCACACAATAAGGCACCAAATAAATCTTCAACATTTTTTTTTGTTTATAAATTTCTTCTTCTTATTCTTTCTTTTTATTATTTTTTTTTTGTTAATTCTGATTCTGGACAAAAAAAAAGAAAAAGAAAAACAAACAAGAAAAAAATTTAAAATAAACAATTTGTAATTTAATGTATTTAGTGACGAAATATTTCATGTACAGTAATTTCATTGTTACTGAATTTTGTCGTTCCGTTTTCTTACGACTCTTCTTAAAAAAATTATATATATATAATTTGATGGTCGCTTAGCTTATAAAATCGTATAAACTTAAAATTAATTGAATTGAAAGAAGGATTTTATTCCATATAATTAATTATCGAATCAATTAATGATATGCTTAAGATAAGAATAGAATGACAAGACGTAAAGACGGTTTTTAACGACACCTTCTTATTATTTGACTTTTTTCTTTTGTACTCACATTTATGCCCGATGAAAGTTTTGGGCGGATTCTTTACTTTGGTAGTTTTTTTTTAAAGAAATTCAATAATATATTCAACGCGTGTGTAATTCTTTTCAATTGGGATCAGTCACTGATTTATATAATGAAAATTTATTGCTAACTTTTAATTTTTCTTCTTCTTCTTCTTCTTCTCCTTCTTCTTCTTATTGTGTTTTTTTTTTCTTTAAACCGAAAAGTTTATCGCAGATTTTTTTTTTCACTGTTAATGCATTTTGCTAAATGATTTATGAATCTTGAACGTTAAATTACATTCTTTTCACATTTTTAATAATGTAAAAAAAATTTGCTTCTTGTTAAAAAAAAAATTAAATTTGAAATTTTTAATTATAAAAAAAAAGTTGAAATCAAACATGAGGGAAATTCTTATTCGGCGAGACGTTAACAATCAATTTAATATTTCAACATTTCAACTCCTTTAACAATTTTTTTTTTTTTATTATTTGCAAGAAAAAAAAAACAATATTTTCAGTTAATAGAATTGAAAGGAAAGTCAATAAAAATTATTGTGTCTGACTTGGTTTTGAAACTGGAACGATAAAAATAACAATTTTCCATTTTTTTTTTCTCCTAAAGAAAAATTACTTTATAGCGAAACAAAAAGAAGTATTATTAATATTTTTCATGAGTTATGGGTACATTTATTTTATTGTTACAAATTTCTTGAACTAAAACAAGAAGAAGAAGACGAATAAGAAGAATAAGAAGATTATTTTTTGAAAGTAAAATTGGAATATTAATTAATCTTATATTTATGGCCAAAGAAGATGTTTTTTTTTTATGATTAAGAATAAAAAGATATACAAATGGACAAATAAAGACTTTTATTAAACAATGAAATCGTGAATATATTCAATAAAGTTTAATCTGCGTAAGGAAGTCATTATATTCTTCGTGCTAATTGAATAGACGCCAACAATAAGTGTTGTCGGCATTAATACTTATCCATTTTGCAGACATTAGACATTTAATAAAATAATAATAAAATTAAGTGAAAAAATCAATGTGCAGACACCTTCAAGTTCTCAGTTATACAACAAACATAGACCATTTTAATTGTTGGTAAATAGTAAATAGTTTACTTGGCAAACAAATTTAACAATAATATCAAAATATTTGTACAAATAAATAAACATTTTGCGTGTATAATTTTTGAGAAACTAAAAGCGACTAATTTACCGACAAGAAGAAAGAGATGTTCATGACATCTAATTGTTTATAATGTTTTCTTTGTTAATTTATTATGCATTTCTTTTATGTCAACAAAAATATAAATCATTTTATTTATTTGCACGAATTGTAAAAATATTGCACTTGAGAAAAATGTAAACAGAAAAAATAATAATGAAAAGAAAATAAAGAAATTTAGAGAAAGAATAAACTAAAAATAGAAATCTAAAAGAAAAATTATTAAATAATTATTATGGAATTTATTTCTTAAGTTTTAGCATTTTATTTTATATTGTTTGTTGTATGTTTTCTTTTTATAAGACATCAATGTACCATCATTATTCTTCAATTTACAATCATAAATGTATACATGTAGATATTGTCAATTATTGTTTGTTAAACAATAATAATAAATTGTAATTGAACTGAACTCTAATATTGATGGAAGCAGATACTTTTTGTTAATTTTATTTTTTATATAAAGAAATAATTTTATAAGAATTGATGTTTGAAACAGTTTGGTAAATTAAATGGTAAATCACCCATTTATAAAGTACGTAGGAGAGTTGGTTAATACTGAAATACAAATCAAACGAAGATAATTCATACTCGTAAATGTATTAAAAATTCTAAATGATAATGACGATTACAGTAAAGAAAATTCAAAATTAAAGGTTTGATCTTCTTCTATGTATGATCTCTGTTAGACCTTGACAAAAATAATAATAATAATAATATACAAATTCGCATACAGAGTGGTACTACGCAAATATATTATAGAATCACGATTTTCAATTGTTAAAACACTTAAATCTAAATGATTATAACAACTCAACAGGATACTTCCTTATGCGATTAATATAAAACTTCACTGAAATTGTGAAAACAAATGACTTTGTGTAAGAATGCAATTATTTATACATTTTTGTTTTTATTTGTTCGTACATTTAACTGCTTTAGGTACATCCGCGTGACTATCTTGGTTTTATAAGAATAAAATGTTACAATATTGTACCTTTTTATATTTGCAAATAAATCACCTTGAATTTAATTTTTGCTATTTTTTATGTTATTTAATTTTTATCAATTGGGAAAAATTGTTTGAAAAGATTTAATGAACTGAATTGAAAATAGTTTTAAATTTATTAAAGATTTGTCTTTCAAAAGAAAATGTGGCAAATTTGTATACGGAGAATATTCGAGAATAATTTTAAGTTTAAAGTTTCAATTCTGTCTGAGGACAGAATAAACAATTAAATTTCATATCGTATTGACAAAAAAAGTTTCCCCTTCTAATCAGAATATTTAATAAAATTATCTAATCAACTGTTTTGACATATTTAAAATATTGAATTGAAATTATCGTTTATTTGATTAAATTTTTAAAAATATTTGTCGAAATAACATAATACAAAAATTTGTTGTAAGTTCAAAGATGATCAACCGACAAAACAAAATATCTTCTTATCTTATCATTAAAATTAAAGACAACAATTTATTGGTCATTAAATTATCTTATCATAGTGTTAAGACAAAAAAAAAACTATCAATTTCTAGTGCGGGGATTTTTTTTTGTACTAATCGATAAAAATATTGTCATTTTATATAAATTTTTTTTACATAAGATTTTATGGAAAATGTGTACTTTAAATTTGTGTTGAGTCAGAGTTTTTTTAAATGTTATTTTTAATTTATAAGTTTTAAGCAAACAAGAAAATTATTATGTTTGTAATTAAAAGTCATTTGTTTCAAGTAACTAAATGTGACAGCATCAATATAATACTAGTTATTTTTATTTGTTTGTTTGTTTATTTATATTTTCTTATTAAAATTTCTCACTTAATTTTATTTGTATTTCTTGTTGTTGTTGTTGTTATTGTTAATGCTGTTGTTGTAGAGGAGTGGGTGGCATTTTATATATATATGATTTAAGTGAATTTATTGTGATTTATTATCAACTTATAGATTTATTGAAATGAAATAACAAACGAAAAACTTTACAATATTTTCATATATTGTTGTTTGTTGTTGTTGTTGGTGTTGTTGTGGTTTTAAATAATTTTTATACTTTTCCAAATATCAGAAAATGGATTTCATATATTTGGCTAATTATATTTTAAATTATTCATTTAATAAAATACAAGAAAAAAAAGATACAGTTATAAATATAATTGTCGTATGTCGTGTTTTTGTATTTATATTATTGGGCATTTTATCTTTATGAAAAGGTTTTTTTTTCTCTCTCTTCTTAATTCTGCTTTTGTTTTTGTGTGTGTTTTTTTTTTCTTGAAGAAGTGTGTTGCCTTTAAAATATAATTTACTCACGAATTATACCCGGAAATAATAACAACAACAACAACAATATTGTTACAGTTTTTTTTTTGTGTTTTATTTTTTATACAAAAACAATTTAAAATTTGATGAATAATATACGATTGGTTGTGTGTTTACCTTCTTATTAATACTTGTCGTTATCTTAGAGGAATTGAAAAAAAAACGCCTTTATTATAAAAAGTGAACACTTTTGAATAATTTGTCTTATAAAAGAGACGGTTTTGTTATTTTTTTAAAATTTATATTTTAACAAAATAAAAAGAAGAAGTCAAAATTATGACAGATAATATAAATGTTCAGTGTAGAATATTAAATTCTAATAGTTTACCATGTAATTGGAAAGGATTAAAAAAAGATTTACATATGCACTGTAAAGAGGAACATAAATATAATGTTAGTGTTGGTGAAAAAAAACAATTAGCATGGTAAGTTTTTTTTTTTAGTTTTAATTTTTGTTTTCAACACGAAAATATAAAATATGATTCATTAATCATTTATTTAATTGTATATTTCGAAATTTCTAATACAAAAATTAGAGTTAAATTTCATTCGATAACTTCTTATCAATTTCAATGAAAAATAAAAATTGAATACGAAAGAGGAAAAATGTGTGATTCCAATTTAAAATATTTTTTTTTTTGCTTTCTTGATTTTAATTTTTACAGGAAATATAAAAAAATTCATACAGAAACAGTTAATTTAATGTGGGATGATGGTGAACTATTTTGGTGTCATCACAAAGATCATCTTGGTATAATGTATTGGGCAGCGTCACATATTACACCAAAAGAAACTGCAAACACGTATTTTTATGAGTTATGTTGTTATATGTCAGGTATATTTCTATCCTCTTTCTTTTTTCTCCTATATTTAAATTGTAAACAATTTTATCGTTGAAAATAATTGTGTAATATATATAATTAGTCATACTAAAAATATGTCATTTATATAATCTTTAATGTTATTTATTTATATTTCAAGGAAATCCAACAAAACGTATGTACCTTCGAGAAAATTGTCTTAGCCATGAAGAAAATCTTGATATTGTTTTTTCATCAAAACGTTGTGTTGCAATACCATATGAAGCATTAAAATTATATTTTGGTAATGGTTCACTTGATATTTTAGATCAAATAATATTTACAGCAGACATAAGAAAACGTTAGATTTTATATCAACGTTTTTTAAATAATTTAAGGTTTTTTTTTTATACATTTTGTATTTTATTTTCTTTTAAAATAAACATGAGGATTTTTCGCCTTACACAAAAGTGAATTGATCTACAATTTTTTTTTTATTTAATGTTACTTGTAAGTTTCATTCTTTTATTTTGCTTTAGATTCAATGTATGTTTTTTTTTTTTGCTTTGCAATCAATCATAAAATATTTCAATTAGAATCAAAAGAAATTTTAATTTAGACATTATCATTTGACAGATTTCAATCAAATTGAAAGATGAAGAAAGAAAATAGAAAACATTTGTAATAACAAATTTTGATCTGTGTCTAATTTAACACGATCAAAAAAAAAAGCAGCATTATTTATTTTTTGGCGGCATTTTGAAACGGATATTAGGAAAAATTGTGTGACCTTTTATAGAATTGAAATTCTTTACGTTGTACTTACATACAGTGTTTTGATTTTTTATTTAAATTTGTTGATTTATTAATTCATAATAAATGTTTTTAATCTAATCCGGAAATCCATATTTGCTAAGTGTTTTACAGATATCGCAACTGAATATTTTGATTATTAATAAATGATTTGATTTTGATTTTGATTTTATAAAAAAAAAAATTAAAATCAAAACTAGATTCTTCATAATTATGTTTGTCTTTCTAGTTTGTAATTTTTTTTTATTCCTATTTATTTATATTAGTTTTTTGTTGTTTATTCTTTGGTTTTCTTCATATTTTTATTTGGCCTACTGAGTAACAAGAAGAGAGTTCAGAAGAAAATATAAAAATGAACACCTTCAATTATCAAAGGGCGTTAACAAAACTGTCTGTTTTTTTCTTTCTTGAAGGCCCCATCAGATCCTCCTTATTGACTATAATAATTTCACAAGGTCAAATAATATAAATTTGTATAACGAAATCGAGACTAAATTAATAACCGAGACACTATAAAAATATTATATGAGTTGATGGAGTATATGGAGAATAGTGAACTAAAAAAAAAAAAACTAACAGACTATTGAACTAATTCTATATAATTTTCCAATCGAAAATATTGATTGATTGATTTTTGATGTATTTTAGATTGGCATAAAAAAAAATAATACACAGCTGAACGTTAAAGAGCAAAAAACAATTTATATACAAAAGTCGTAAAGCATAGAGAAGAACCCTTTGTTTATTATTAAGTTGTTAAAGAAAAATAAAATACATTATTCATATTAAAATTGAAATTAATCCAAATCATTCTGTTTTACTAAGAATATTTGCAACAATTTGTACAATATGAAAATTAACATTTAACCAATATAAATATAATTTACACCAATAAATTGTATTAAATTAAATATATTTCTGATTGTAATAAAGATCTGCAATAAATATACATAACAACGTATATAAAAATAATAAAAAACGTATAAATATATAAATCAATAAACAATTAATTAAAAAATTCACTTTTCTCTGTCTTAAAATTTCTCTCAAAACGATCAAAAAAAAAAAAAGATAAACAACAAAATAAATAAAGAAATGAAAGAACGAAACAAAAGAATTGCATTTTTACATGCCATTTTTGTTTTTGTTTTTTTTTGTTTGGAGAAATAAGAAAAAAAAACAATATTAAATTTTGTACTTTAATTTCAATTTAACATAAATTTCATCAATTTCAACCCACGATCAAATGAAATTGAAAGGTAAAAAATAAATAAATACAAGGTAAAGGTAAAGGACAAACAAAAGGGGACAAAATGTGAAGACAGTTTGTTTGGTGGCGTGTATGTGATTTTTGCCATATTTGTTTAACTTTTTCTATAAAATTAAATTTTTATGTATTTAGGTTAAAAATGAAATTATTCTTGTATTTACATTTAACGCCCTCCAGCTGCTTCAAATTCTATAAATATATATAAAAGAATTTTAAGCTTTCCTTGAATATGGACTTTCTTCAAATAAACATACATTATTCTATATAGGTTCACTTTTACCTTGTATATGTGTAGGTGTTAAATGTCTTTACATTCATAAAATGCATCCATAAATATTAAGTGATAAATTTTTTTTTTCTTTATTTTTTTGCAACTATTTTGAACTTGAAGTAATAATAATAGTAAAAAGACCTGACTTGATTTGAAATAGAGATCTTATATGTGTAGGTGATTTGTTGTATTTTAGATTTTGCACTTTTATAGAAATATAATGATTGACGTAGACACATTCACTCTAATTATGTTAAAAGATTTTGATTTAGAAGTTTATGTTGTAAAACATCTTTTCAATTGATCATTAAAGGAAGTTTCAATTGTAAATTATAACTTGTATTCAATTAAAGACAAGTATTTTGTGAAAATCAAGAGTTCAATTTTAAATTGATTGTTTTAAATCTTTTAGCTTACAAAAAAAAACCGTAATAAAAAAAAAAGAAAACAACATTAAAATCTCCACAAGTTTTGGTTTGGAACATTAATTTTTAATATTTTAAAGAATTAATTGAAATAATTCAAGTAATTATGTTTAAACGATATAATTATTTTCTCTCATAAAACTTAAACTTTTACAGAATAAAAAAAAAACAAACAGAAAAAAAAATATATTGATAAAATAAACTTAAAAGTAAATCATTATAAAATGAAAGGAAATAATAAAATCAATTCCAATTTGTTTTAATAGCAAAAAGAAAAAAAAACAACGAAGAAGATACAGAAGGTACATAAAATAGAAGAAGATAAATAAATAATTACATCATCAATATTATATTATTTAATTTAAAATTTTATTGTCTTTTAAGTTCAACAAAAAATAAATAAAACTAATTTCATTTATTACCTTTTTTTTTTAATTTGGTCTAATCGTACAGATAAAGATAAAAAATGACGAAGACACAAAATATAAACATTAAAATTACATAAAATAAGGAAAAATAATAAATTTTTTTTTGTTACTTGAGGTAAAATAGGAAAAAAAAGAAGAATGACTTTAATGTGATGGTGTCTTTTTTGTTTTCCTTCAATCTTACGTATTTCTGTTTGACCGTTGTTTTATTGTTGTTTCTATTTTGCTGATGGGTATAAGTTAAAAGTTGCTCTATTGACTTTCAATATTTTACAATACGTTTATACATTGGAGAATAAGAATGTAGGTAAGTAAGTTTGTATTATTATAAATAAATAATAAGAAAACAGTCTTATGAGCTCAAATTAATATTTAATTTTTTGTTCTGATTTTGTTTACCTTCTTTTTTTTTTGTTTTTTTATAAATTCTGATTCGTTTTTTATTTAATTCGACTTATTTCATTTATAAAAAAAAATAAATCTCGTACAAGGAGAAACAAAAAAAAAATACAACGTTAAACTGAATAATGATCGTTTAATATTGATCGTTTAATAATTTTTTGACCTGTGCACCTTTTGTGTGTGTTTGTGTGTGTATGATTATTTTTCTCTTTTTATTAATAATTTTCTCGTTATAATTTCTTCATGAATTTACTTTATTATTATTTTTTTTCCTTTTTTTATTGCACAATCGATTATCTTATTATTTGAATGGTAAAAATTATAATAATAATAATAATAATAATAGCAACAATAATAAAAGAATATTATTTAACGTTGCATAAGTTGAATAAACTTTATGTTTTATTATGGTTTTAAAGATTGACTTTATGATTTATGTTTTATTAGGTTTTGTATCAATTTCATTTTAATAAAATATTTTATAGTATACATTATTATTTTTTAATAAAATCAAACCATATAGAATTGATAATCATTTTGAATGGATATACATTTTAATATTTATATATGAACGACCTATTTTATCACTGCTGTTGTTATATATGATCGTGTATATTATCCAAATATACATGAAATGTATGTTAATATGTTAAAAATATTAAATCCCATAAGGAAATGACTTTAACCTAAATACAAGATATTAAAAATTTTTATAAAGTGAAATCTCAATTTTGTCTTTGACTATTTACCATTATTTGTTATCTTCATATATGTACAAATCAATTCTACCAAATGGATATAAAAAATGTAAAACCACAATTTATATTTGATCAGTTAAATAATATTCGCCTCCACTAAACACTTGGATGACATCAATAATCCCGAATGATATAACATAAAAATAAGAATCTACAAAATAGGGAAAAAAGGTTTATACATTTTTTATTGGTTTTTATCAAGAAGTCCATTTTAAGATGAAAAAAAAATTGTCTTTAAATTATCAATTCTTTTGCTTTCAATAAAATTTCATTGACAATCATTTTTTTTTTTATCAAAATTTTATATCGCCGCCTTTTTCTGCCTTACCCCTTTCTGTTTTCATGTATTGTGTATTGTTTGTTATATGCGGTTGATTGTTTGAATTTATTTTCATCTTATTTAGAATTTTTATTTCATTCTTTATCAACTTTTATTCACAACCATTATTTAATAGAACTTCTTACTTATAGAGTAAATTTTTGTTTTCTGCGTTAATTTATTTAAATGAAATTCACGTTTTTTTTTTGTATTGAAATATCTATAGAATGACAATAACAAGTTAATTTCAATTACCAAGTATTGATTTTTTTAAGAATGTTTGTATTAGAAAAAATACCATCAGATTTATTATGTTATTTTCAATAATCTTAAAATATCAAAATAAAAACTAATTCTAATAAATTCTTTTATCGTGTTTAATAGTTTACGGTCATCATCATCACGTCACAGGATTAAAACAAAAAAAAAGGGTTTCGTTCTAATGTGTTATGCTCCTACACACTTTGATAAATGAAAATAATGCCTTAAGCTTGTACCGCCCAGATGACTTCTGAGTCTGTCTAATAAAAACTTATGAAATTGTGTTAATTGACTTAAAATAGCCTCTAGGTGTAGGTACATACTTCGACTATTTTTTATACTACACGCCGGTTAAATAAAACAAAAATTACTTGAACATTCATTCGTATATACGTTAAAGCAACAAAATCTAATCTTATTACACAAGACAATTAGAATACATTCTTTCTTGTAAATTCTTTAATTCTTTTCTTCGTTTCTTCTAATTCTTATTTTATAATATTGCGGGATACAAGTTCAATTAATGAAAGCACACGCGAATTCCCTATGAATTTTAATGAAGAATGTTCGAAATGACTTTGACGTAAAATAAATCACAATACACACATACATAAACATTGAATATATGTACATTCCATATGCATATATATTTATTCTATGTAAGAAGAAAAAAAAAAAGAAATAATGGAAAAAAGTGTAATGCCCGTCAATCTTGTTAATGGCGCCAGTCGGAAATTCAAGCGTCTTTCATATTACCTTCACTTGATTTTCAGAATTTTTGATTGCAACTGCAATTATTTATAATCGATATTTATTTATTATATATGAATATTATTGTATAAATATATTTATATTAAAAGTACATAACATATGTACATAGCTGCGCAATGACATAGTTTTTCACAGTTGTATATGTTGTTGTTTCAACTTCTTTAAATTAATGTTTATGTAAGACAAGGTGCACTTTCTTGTAACATTATTTTCTTATTATAAAATAAAGAAAATTATTTGTATATGAAGGATTTTTAGGATGTGTTAAACTCTTTTTTAGACATATAATAAAAAATTGTTGTACACAAATGGACAAGAAATTGGTATAAGAGGAAAGAAAGTTCTGTAATTTTTTAATTTCTATAAAAAAAAGTATTTATTTTAATGTCATTTAATGATGTGGTTATATGGCACTTTTCCTACCTATTTGCATGTTTATACATTTTTTTTTTTTTTTTTAATATATTTTATTATTCTACTCATTAGTAATTTAATGTTCAATAAAATCACACGCTTTAAAATATTGTACATTATTTGGACATGATCATTAAAATATACAAATAATATATAAAGAAGGTGTCCATTTCCGATATAAAAATTATTTTCTTTTTACTATTTTTATAAATATAGTTAAAAAATAATCTTCACCGTAGGTCTTGACATTTCTTAGTTTTAACGTGAAAGTAATAAATATTATTGTCATTATTGATGAAAATATTGTGCTATTGAACTCGATTTTGTTTTTTTTTTTAAATTGATCCAAATATGGAATCAATTTACAGTGTTTATTTGAAAAAAAAAGATACGACCTAGAACTTGACTTTATAGAAATAAATGAAATTGATATAAAAATTATTGAACATTGACCCTGACTTCAATGAAAAATTTATAAAAAAAATAAATAAAAACTATAAAAAAGTTTGTTTTAATTTAACTAATTTTTAATATATCAGAGACAGCAAAGATTCTGACTGACAGATATCTATCATGACATGATCATTGAATGTATATTTCAATCATTTATGCGTGTAATAGATGATGACGATTATGATGATGATCATTTATGTCTAATATAATTTCTTTAATGCCAATTTAAATTGAAAGAAATAAAAAAAATTAAATTCGTGCTTTAACATTAAAAGACAAGGACAATTTATTGCTGAGGTTGAATAAACACACACAAAAATATCGTGTAAATTAAATAATTAAAATAACAAAATGTTTCTAATGAAAACATCTTCGACCTGTCTAGAGGTGTTTTATTCTCTTATTTCCAAAAATAGGAAGACTTCCTTCTTTATTAATCGCCATATCATTTATATTATTATGTGTTAATCTTTTATAAGAATAAAGTCATGATTTTTTTTATTTTTGTTTGCTGAATGACCTTACAAAAAATCAATTATTATGTTCAATAAGCATAACGAATTAATGAATAATCTTTTATTTCTTTTTGTTTGATGTAACAAGAGCATGATTATGGCATTTTAATTTTGATTGTGAAGAAAATAACAAACAAAAATTTAACGATAACATCTTCTTCTATTTTTATTTTTCCTTATAAAAATATATTGAAGATGTACAATTATTTTTAGTTCTTGTTTTTTTTTTTTTATTCAAAACAATAACATTTTGATAATTCGATTAAAGAAATAAAAGCAACATATATGATATTGTTTAGAAATTAGAATAAGAATGGGACCACCAATCAGAAAAAATTTATAATATTTTAAATTAAATAAAACAGCGGGATAACAATTTCTTTTGGTATATTTTAAAGTTTGACCAAATACACAACAAAGAATTATATATTCTTTATATAATCATATGAAATTTGTTTATTTATTTTGTGATGTGAATGTGAAGTGAGATTAACGCATATATAAGACATTTAAAAACCTAGGGCGATATGAACAATATCGCGATCATCAACATTGGAATTTAATTTTATGAAAATAAAAATAAACAAAAGGATTAACCTTAAAATTAATAATAAGTATTTTTAATTTGACCCTAAAAATAATATAAGTCACATTATGTACTTTTATATTTTCATTTAAACTAATTGAATTTAATATTTTGGTAAGTTTTGGTGTCCGAATTAAGGTTGCCCATGTTGGCTGATGTAATTATTCTTAGAAAATCGATAAAATAAATTAAATTGAATTAGGTTAATGTGAATAAAATGAATTGTAGGAAATGACTACGATTAAGTTTTTAAAATTTTACTACAAGAATATAAATCATATTTCCAATAAAAATAAATATCTATAGGAACAATAATTTATCAGATCATTTTTCTACAATTATACTGGACGAAACATAATCAGAAATTATACACAGAAATTTATTTATATATTTTTATTATTATTATTATTCGTATTATATGGATAAATAAAATGACACTTTCACTCCTACTTTATAGATTTTATAGATCCATAAAATATATTATTTGATTGTCCTCAAACAATATAAATTTTAAAATACTTTTATACAATTTTGAATAAAAACTTAGATTATTTTTTAATTACAAACTTTTTCTATGTTTTTCCTTTTGCTTTTTTTTTTTTTTTCTAAATGAAACCAAAAATTATTTACTTTGCCTTTCTTTTTGTATAAAGATATTTAAGTCGATTTTTATTTATGGTAAAAATATTGTAAAATTGTGCACTGTCATGATGTTATTTTTTTTTCTTTTCTTCTTAAAAAAAAAAAACTCTCGAATTACGTTCGCGCGCGCTAATAATCTAATCTTATATTTTGTATTAAATTCGATCGTTTTATATATTCCAAGACAATAAAACGACAAAATTAGAGAAATTATAAGTAATGGAAAAACCATTTGTAAGACAGAAAAACAAAATAAAATTTTAAATAACAACAAAATGATACAAAAATCTAATTAATTAAAGTGAAAATCTTTTATGGAATACAATTTTTTTTTCTTTAGTTAAAAAAGCCCTCAAGATATCAAGACCTTTTTATTTATTTTTATGATTCAATAGATTGAAAAGATCATCATCAAAATCACGTTTGATAAACTTCCGCCCAATTATATAAAATAGAATAAAAGAAGGAAAAAAAAAATACATTCAAAGTATGATCCCACATAAATATAATTCTCTCTCTTGTTTCTATATTTATTATGCTAATCGTAATTAGCCCTAAAGTTTTATTTTTATCTTATAAGATTATTGTTTTAAAGATGCTATAAAGTAATCAGATTATAAAACAATCTCTAAAATCGTATCTTTTCAATACTTTAAATTAAAGAAAAAAAAAATAAATAAATAAAAGAAAATGAAAATGATGAAAAAAAAATGAAAGTTCAAAACATTTTGTTATATTTTTGTATTGAGAAAAAGAAGAAAGAAAGAAAAAAGCAAGAAACATAAATGTGTATCATTCTTGTTTAGATAAACATTTATATTATTTTAATGCTATAAACGTTTGACGTTTATAGCAGCATCATCATTGTTTTTGAGTATATATATGATGCCATAATTCTTTTTTTGTATTATTTATAAAATAATAAAGGATGTTTCACATTAAGGTACATTGAAGTTTTAAATTTTAACTGAAAAATGTTCCAGAGCGAAAGTAAAATGAATGAAAATTGCCTAGGTAGGGAGGAGAGGCAACAAATCCTATTGAATAATTTTGTTATTATTTTTACTTTTACGTTTATTTTCGTAGCAATTTAATTTCACCAAAAATTAATTGTGTAATGTGTGAATATATTTAACAAAAATTTTATAATTTTAAAGATTTCATCAAAATAAATAGTTTCAATGTGATTACAATATTTAATCCATTATTAATCGACTGTAATTATTTTCTTTACGTAGAATTTTAAAATGTCAAATTATAAGTGTACAACTGAACAATATATAATGTGTGCAAAATTTATGAATTTCTTTAAAATCTTACATAAGTGAAATGTGTTTTGCACATAAGTATGAACCGACCTTTAACAAAATAACGACGTTATCTTGAATATGCGAATGAACGTAACGCATAAAGATAGTACACACATTTTTATTTCTATAAAATATTTTTATTATAGACTCTTGTATATATTTTTTTGTTATTAAAACAACATTCGTGTCCCTAATTAGTTGAACACGAATGTAATCATCCTATAATTCTGTCTATTTATCTGTCTAACTGTCATCGATAGAGTCTTAACTAATAGATGAATCTCTTCTCTTTTTCTTCTTTTCATTTCTTTTTATATATAGAAAATTTATAATGTTATTTTCATTTAATTCTGTACAAATAATTTTTGTTTTGTTTTGTTTTCAAAATCAAATAACAAAAAAAAAATAACTTGGGGGCATTTATTGTTTTTTCATTCTTCTTCTTCTTCTTATTTCTTCTTAATCTTATTTAATTCTCTTTCTATCTTAAAAAAAAAAAAAGGTGGAAATTAATGCAAAATAGAATTTAGTTATTGTCATTTTATTAAAATGGAAATTATTAATAATTTTGAACAATAAAAGAATAAAATGGAAAAATAATAAAGATCCGTTTTGATTGAACCAAAACTCAATAAAAAAAATTATTCTTTATTTAAAAAAGATTCTTTTTACTTTGTCTTTTTTAATTGCACTGTTTTATTTTTCATTTCATTTCTTTTCAATTTCATTGTCCAAATATTTTGCTAAGTGTGAGTGTGTGTGTGTGTTTCTGGTTAAAAGATTTCATTTTCATTTTACTATTTTACATTTTTATGTCTATGAGATGTTTCTGTGATAAGATGATTTTTTGTATTGATAATTTTTATTATATTTTTCTTAAAATTGGTTTTTAACTTTCTATCTCTGTCTTTGTCTTTAACAACAAAAACACCAACAACAAAAAAGTATTTCTTTATTATTATTTTAATATTTTTCTTTTCTGCAATTTTTTTTTCTAAATATTTTCTCAATTTTGTTTTCAATTTTATTTCTTCTTTATTTATTTTTTTTCGCGCATATTTTTTTTTTTTTTATAATATTCTATAATTAATGTCTCTGGCGACTGTGACTGCGGATAAAAAAGAACAAGTTGAAATTAATAGGAAAAAGGTGTAAAAAGGAAACTATTATCTTCCAGCAAGAGTTACGATTCTTTTAAAAAAGTTATTCGTCATTTTCTCACCTTTTTATATTGCTTAAAGCATTATTGTCTGAATAATCTTCTCTCTTTATATAATATTGAGTTTTATGCCCGCATAAAATTCCATCCAATCCAATATAATAAAAAAAATGGGGAAAAAAGAATAAAACTAACAAAACACAAAACACAAAAAAAAAGCAACACACAATTCTATAAATGGAAAAATGAAATCAAAGAAAAAATATTCCATAAATTAATTTGTTTACAAATTTTTCATTTTTACAATATAAATGCGACGAGTCAGAGTCAAAGTCAGAGTCAGAGGCAGAATGATGTAAAATAAAGAAAAAAAAAGGGTTACCTAAGGTTATTTTAATTTTATAATAAACACTTTTTTTTTTCTTCTTATTTTAACTTGACTGACGGGAGATTCTTTTTTTTTTCTCTATTTCTGTAATTTATTTTTTTCTAAGCTATAAATATTTTATTTTTAACTTTTCTCAATTATTATATTAGCATTGAGGATGGTTGAGGATGGAGGATGGGAATGTGATGACGATGACGATGATGGTTGGTATAGCACCTTTTCCTTTTTTTTTTCTCTTTCTTTTGTTGTTGTTTTTTTTTAGTCGTTTTATTTTATATCAGTTTTGTTTATCAAAAATATCACAATAAAAAAGGTTTTAAGAAGAATGAACCTTTTATGTTTCCTTGTGTGTGTGTGTGTGTGTGTGTGTGTGTATTGGTTTCTGAATAAATAAAATTTAATTGATCCATGAACTTAAATACAGGATTTAAGGGTCAAGGATGATGACTTGTTGAATGTTGTGGTTTTGAATGTTTACCCTAAGTTCTTGTTACTTTTATTCTCTCTTTTCTTATTATTGTTGTTATAATTTAACAATTTGATATTGGAAAATGATAATCGGTCAATTGCCTTTTTCTGAATTATAAAAATTGGTTTTTAACTTTATTGGAAATATATTCATAAGATGAATGGAGATTGTTAAATTACATTTTCTTGTGGTTTTTCTTTCATATATATTTTTTTCTTAAACATGAAATTTGAACAAAAATAAACCCGGATTTTTGTACTTAAATAACAACAAGAATAACAACAAAAATTGTCATTGAAACTCGTTAACTTTTACAACAATTTAGCATAATTTATAAAAGGATTTACATTTTTTTTTTTAAAGTCAACCATAATTTAAATCGATTATCCAATAAATTATATTATATAAAGCCAAATTGTAACCATTGTAATTCAATCATATTAAAAATTATTATTAACACAAAAAACAACAACAACAACAAAAAATGTTCTCATGAACCAAAACTTAAAACAAAACAACAAATAATCAATTTTGTTGTAAATAAACAAGAAAAATAAAAGAAAGACGAAACTTTACGAACATAAGAATTGATCATTGATTTTTTTTTTATTTTTTGTCAATTGAATACGTTTTTTTTTTGGGCTTATTTATATAAATAAAACTAAAAATAAAATATTCAAATCACAACAACAATAAAAAGTGAATATTACACAAAATCATTGAAATTATTTCTGCATGTTTGTATTTTCATTCCCTTTAAAAACAATTTCACTTAAAAGTTATATTGTTTGTTATTTTATAATTTATTTGATATTTTTTTTTGTTCTGTCTTATAAGGAAATTGTATAAAGTAAAGTTAAAATCTAATAATATGACGATTGTGACGAGAGTGTGTGCGCCTGTTTTTTTTTTTTTCTTTACTTTTCCATAAATATAAATTATATTAGTTTATTTCATCGTTGTCATCTTTTACTTTTTTTGTATCCTTTCATTTCGTTTTTTTTTTTTAAGTAAATGATTGAGACATGTCTTATGTTTGTTAATGAACTTTTAAAATATAAAAAAAAATGTTTTTTTTTTTTTTTTGTTATTTCGTTTCGCCTTTATGAAAAATTATAAATTCTTCACTTTAACGTTCTCTACATACTGTCTGTCTGTTTGTCTCTTGTATAATTTTATAGTTTATTTTTTACTTATGAAAGAAAAATTCATGAATGAATTGTGTGATGGGAAAAGAAGACATTTTTATTTTGTTTTTGTTCACAAATATATTTATTGTCACAACAGCAAAACTTATTATTGAGTTTGATTTTTTTTTTTTAAACTGTATAATTGTTGTTGTTGCTGTTATTTCATTTTCCATTTATTTCTTTATTTATAAATTTAATTTATTATTTATGTTCATTATTATGACTGTCAGATATATAAGTGCGTCCATACTCATCATCATAAAATTAAAAAGAAGAAGAAAAAAAAGAAAGAATTGTATGCGAGAGTTGTTTTTCCATGTTTTTCTCGCGATTTTTTTTTCTTTTTTTTTTGTTTTCTTATAAAAAAAGACAACAACAAAAACATAAAATAAATTCGTAGCACAAAGAATTTTCATGAATATATAAAAGGAAAAGAAATGAAAATATATAAGAAAGAAAAAAAACCTTGAATATGTGTCTGAAATGGTTGTCATGTTAAGTGATGATCATCATCATCATCATCATCATCATCATTATGAATTGACATTTTGTCGTGTGTTTTGTATATTTTTTATTCCTTTTATTTTCTGTATAGTTTTTTTTTTCTTCTTGTTGTTGTTGTTTTTTTTTTTTTTTTGGTTCGTACTTTTTTTTTCTCGTGTATTTTTATTGAAATATAAATTAAATTATTTGTATAAAACATTTCAATTATAATTGAAATGCTTGACACTCTCTTTAAATATATATCTTGTCTTGTTCAATCATCGTGTTACTTTTTTCTTCTTCTTTTTACAACAATTCCCTTGTCTTTACATTATTTTTTTTTTAATTCTTCTTCCATTTTTTCTCTTTCTTATTATTAAATATAAAGTGTTTTCTTCTTTCATTATTCTCTTTTTTTGTTTTTTTGAATATAATTTCCATATCGCCAGCGGTTATATTATGACGTCACTTTAAATTATCTGTCTGATAGTCTTCTTGATAGTTGATGGCTTATGTACATGTGTGTGTGTGTGTGTGAGTGTGTTTGTGTTTCATCTTATTATTATTTTTTGGAGCTTCTTTTTTTTACTTCATGTCTCACATAATTATTAACCATTTTTTTTCTTTCTGTTTTGTTTTGTTTTGCCTTTAACAAATATTTTTTAATTTATTATTGTTGAATACTTTAACACATTCAACTAAGATATAAATTTTTGATGCAAAAATTCCTTTGCCTTTATTTTGTTTTTTTTTTTTTTTTGTCTTGAATAAAAATTGTAATTGAAAGAATAAATATTGGTATATTATTAAAAAAAAAAGTTCATTTTATACCAGACAGCTAAAGTGTCTAAAAATTTAATAATAAGTTTTGCAAAAAAAAAACAAGAAGAAGAAGAAGAAGAAACGTAACGTTAAACAATTCATTTTGATTTTACTATAAATATTTATTTTCTATACCAAATTATTATTTAATTATAACATTTCCAGTTTTTTTTTTATTGATTTGATTTAGGTAGAAATTTTTTTTTAATTACGTTGATTAAAATATTAAATTATTTATTTATTGAAAGTCTTAAATATTCTTTTCAACCAGAAAATCTCTATAAAAATAATATCGTGACAAAAGCTTTCAAATAAATTAAAGGTGTTTTTTTTTTCTCCTATCCTTCAATAAGAAGAAATAAAATTTTACAAATTCTTATGTGAACGCATAAAGAAGGAAAAAATAAAGAACTCGTTCACCATATTTAAATTTTTTTATTATTTGAAATTTTTGAAGGTGTCTTGCCTCGTCCCTGATGATGGTTAAGTTCTTTAAAGATAATAACACAAAAATAAAGAAGAAGAAGAAGAAGAAGATATTTAACGTCTTCGTTTCAAATCGATAATTTATTTTATGGAACAGAAAATGATCGACGTAGCAAATTGACGAAATATATGTGTTTTTTTTTTATCTGTAAGTAAGAATGAAAATAAAATAAAAGAATTTGAACTCGTTTCATTTATAAAAAAGGTAAAGGTAAAGGTAAACGAAGATTCGTGCAAAAGAAGATCTTTTTTAAGACAACACAAACCAAAAATGAAATCATTTCTAAAAATAAGAAAACAGAAAAAAAAAAAACGTAATACGGAAAAATATTAAAAAGTTTTGTATTGAAATCTTTTGGCATTAAAAAAAATAAAAAAGGAAAAAATGAAACATAATATATTTTGTGTATGGTCAAGTAACCCGTGTATAAATATTCTTGTGTTACCAATGGAAAAACTGAATGTTTTAAAGACACGTGTTGACATTTTATTTTCATTTTAACTGTTTGTTGGTTTGTTAAAAATTACAAATGTCTTCTTTCAACTTGTAAATTTTTAATAAAATAAAAATAAATATTAACACAATATCAGTTTGCCATTTTTTTTTTTTTTTTGTTTTGGTTACACAAGCAGAAAAGTAAAAGGATTTTTATTTTTTATGTTTTTTGTAAAATAATACAATTTTTTTATTAATTTGATTAAAAATAAAAAAAATTTCTTCATATGTAAGACACTACACAGAGTCAAACAAGTGTGAAAATAAAGATTCGTGATTGTCTTTAAACAAAAATAAAGAAGAAAAATTCCTGATATTCAAATTTTTTCATTAAAAATTCTGAAAAATTAAAAGAAAAAAAAAACATTTCTATGAATGAAACAAGTTCGTAGAATTAGAACGGATGAAAATTAAATTGTTTCACATAATTATTTTTAAATAAAGAAATTCAAAATAGAATCAATAAATATATAGAATCTATCACGTTAATGATTCAATTTATAACATATTAATAGAAAATAGTTATCATTATTCTTCCTACAAACTTCCTGTATACTTAATACTTTCCATAAACATTTTTCAATCATGTTTATAAAAAAAAAAACAAAAAACATTAACCGATTATTACAAAATAAATGATGGAAAATGAATATTCAATAATTAAATTTAAGACAGAAATTTATACAAATAAACATCTGATCTCAACAATATGTAAGAAAGAAAAAAAAAATCGAAGATGAAATCCATTAAATCTGTAACCAAATATCTCATGTTTTATTCAACGCTTTTATATAAAAACTTTCAATCTTCGTTGACACTCATGATGTTCGAATTGATTGTTTTATTCAATATTTACCTTTAAGGGAACAAGACAAACAAGAGAATCAATAAATTAATCAAAAAATAAATAAGAAGACGACGGATAAAATGTTGAAAATAAAAGTCGATTAATTATTGAATGAATTCAGTTTAATTTAAAAAAAAATTAATTCTGGATACTGAACTGAATTTTTGTATTCGATTCTTTTTTTGGTTTTGGTCAAAAATATCGATTGCAAAAAAAAAAATAATTGTTTTTTATTTAAATTTGTCATTTTCAATATTTTCATTAATTTTTCACTTTACCATTTTAACATTTTAACAATAATAAATTATTCGCCTAAAGTCTTAATTATTTCTAAATTAATTTTACGAAACCAAAAATAAATAAAAATTTGGCAATATTCACATAACATGTGATTTTGAACTTTACTTTTATTCAGACTCTGGGGTCTGGGGGGTGACTTCTCGTGTCTGATCCGCTTTTTGTCTTTTTTTTTTTTTGTGTTTTAAATAAAAGTTGAATTTAATTAAATTCGTTTTATAAAGCAAAAGTAAATTTTTTTTTTAGTATAACCTGTAATTATAAACTGATTAATAATAAAATAATTGAAGACAAAAAAAAAGACAAAGAAGAAACAAATAAGCAAAGGAACCTATAACAAAAAATGTTAAATTGGAATTTTTGCTTTTGTTCTTTAAAGAGAATAAAAAAAAAATATAAATAAATAACTGATTCAACCAGATGAAGAAGACTTATAAAATATTGTTTTCTTCATATAGAAATAAGATACGGTACAAAGAACGCCTTCATCTGAATTAAACATAATAATTATATTGAGCATCAATTTGTTTCTTTTTTTGAAATGGAAAGTTTTTGGCGATGATTTTTTAAATATACACTTTTTTTTTTGTATTAATATTTTTGGGTCGAAGTCAATTGAATCAAAAAAACAAAAAAAAAAATATTAATAATAAAACAAAACAATATTTAACAAGGCTTCAAGCATTGTGTCAGAATAAACAACAGAAGATTTTTGTTTTCATAAAAATGGGTTATTGGATCAAATTCATTTTCAGTTTATTGTCGAAGTTTTCATTTTTTGATTTTAATCAAATTTTGATTTATAAAAAAATAATTTATAAATAAATATAAAAACGTCTTTATTTGTGCTGACTCTTTTAATTCAAAAGAGTTAATTTATTGGTTTGCCTATAACGAATTTGACCTAAACAAAATGAATTCACAAAAAAGGGTGAATAAACTCAAGGAAACAACAATCTTATAATACTACAGATTTTATGTCTTTTTTTGGGTGTAAGAAAGAAGTCTTATTGGAATGATATACAAAAAGAAAAAGTGTGGGGCTGCTGCATATAAAGAATAATTCATAGCACGTACATATTTGAATAAAAAGAATCTTTAACAATCTTAAAATTTTAAATTATAATATTGTGTCCGCCCGCAGCATCACACACCTTTTACTGATAATATTATTTGACAATAAAAAAAAACCGCGTTTATGCTTACCAAAATTTAGTTGTCACAAAGGCCCAGAATATACAAAATTAACATAAAATAGATTTAAAATTTTTATAAGAATAAATAATAAGAAGATGAAGAAGAAGAAATAAAAAAAGAATGAATAAGGAACAAGAATAATGAAAACAGTTTATAAGATTAAACTCGTGTAATGTCCAAGTTTTTTCATAAAAAAAAATTTATCTTATCTCATAAAATTATCTTTATTTATAAAAGGCAAAAAGTATATACAAGAAATTACATCTCAATTTTCAAAGCAGACAAACAGACTATAAGATGTGTCAAAGAAAACAGACAAAAAAATTAATGAAAGAAAAAAAAAACTAAAAAAAAAAAAAAAACAGACACAAAGATGAAATAATGTAAAAAAAAAAAATCAGGATATAATTATAATGTATTTTTTCTTATTAAAATTTCATTTCATATTATCTTAACTGCTGATAAGAATTTTGAATGTAAGAAAAGTCCATCGTCCATCGTCCATGATCCAATGGTGTATTTTACTTTAGTGAATATATTTTTGGGTTTTATTTATTGATAAAAATTAAATGGAAAATTAAAGTTTTTTGTGTGTGTGTATTGTATAGATGAGAAAGAGCGTAGGTATAAAGAAGAGATAACTTAAAGAATAATAATAATAATAATAGCATTTATAATAATTGTTAAAATTTACATATTTAATCAAACTTAAAAAAAAAACAACAGAGTGTTAAAATGTCCATTTTTGGAAACTTGTTTAATGTCTGTTGGTTCCTTCCATAAATTAATTTAAACAGATTTCTCACCAATAAATAAAAAAATAAAAATTGTGTTTATTGGATTTGTATTTATTACGCGTACATTTTCCAATGATTTTTCCAACATATTTTCTTGAAAAATCAAATTTCATTATGTTGAGGTCAAATACGATTTTTCATATACAAAAAGTGGGTCAACATTTTGTTACAATAAGAAGTGAAGGTTTCTGATAAAAAAATGCCCTTCACTCCAGAATTAATTTTTTTTAATTTTTTGTTATTTTCATTAAAGAAAAGACGTTTAAACAAAAAAAAAAAAACAGAATGATGAATCGAAAATATGTGTAAATGATTTGCAGTAAAATTTAAACAATCCTAAAGAATTTGCACTAAATTTTATGTCGGATATTATCCTTTGAATTACGTTAAATACGTCAAATTTTAAAAAGTTTAACAAAAAAAAAAAACAATTTCATTGCGAATACGTCAAAAATTTCAATGTTTAAATATTTAATCGACAAAATTATTAATTTCTTTTGACCTAATGCCAAGCTTCAATAAACTGGGTATATATTTATGTTTGTTTGTGTGTGTGTGTGTGTCTCTACATGTGTAATAACGGAAGTCTTCACTGTTTATAATTTAAGTTAAATCAAGTAATTCAATTACATTCCAACGTACAAATTAAAGTCAATGGAAAAAGAAAAAAAAAAAAGAGATTTTAATGGGCAATTTTATTTATAATATTTGCTTTTGAAACGGAGAAATATAATAAATTTCAACTGTTTGCTATACATTTGACGCCATCATTAAAAAGACGTTTTAAACATAAGACAATTTAATTAAATTTCTTTTGCTAATTATTATTAATTTTTATTAATTAATATCAATTAAAAAACAAACTAAATTAATTACAATTTAATTATTATTTATTAATCACACTGTGAGACATAACAAAATTCTTTTAAATGAATTCATTTCTGTTCAGTTGTTTTTCTCATTTTTTTCTCCTTTTTCTTTTTGTTACAATATTTAATCCCTCAATTTGAAAGATATTATTTGAAACTTACGGGTTAAAGATTAAATTTAAAAAAAAAACAAAAACAAAATAAGGGACATTACGCGTGTTATTTTTTTTTAAATTATGATTATTAATTGAATTAATTTCAATTTGAAAAATTTTTTTATTTGAATTTCAAAAGAGCGTAAATCTAGTGAAAGCTTGAATAATATTTACATGTTACTTTTTTTTTTTCTTTCATTTCAATTTTATTATTTGATTTTTCATAATAATTTTATTAATTTTTGCACATTTTGATATATTATTTGTAATAACAAATGTACCAAACATATATACAATTATTAATGTCTTGATTTTCATAACTCTCAGTTATTAAATATGTTAGTTGAAGAAATAAAAGAAAATAAATAAATAAAAAAAAAAAATGTAAGAGGAGAGAAAATGATATTTTCATATAAATTTTTTTTTTTCTTTAATATCCGTCACAAATTGGTCTCTATATTTTGTGAATTTGTGATTCGATAAGCGAAATAAATTAATCATATAATTTTGTTGTTATATTCGCAATATTTTATAATTAAGTATTTTTTTTTTTCTTTTTCTTTCTATTTTTTTTTCTTTTCTTTCTTTCATACTGGTGTGCGCACAAACAAATTCTAGAATGTATTTCTTCTAATATAGAAAGTTTTATCTATTAATTATTTGTTTTATCTTGTTTCTATATTTATTTATTTATTCAGTGTTTTTGTTTTAAATCTGAATGACTGTGAATAAATGTATAGGGGAAAATCCAGATTATTTCCTGACCATTTTAACCATACCACCATCATCCGCATCACCTTCATGAAATATATTTTGCAATAATATAAATTGGAGAGAAAATTTTACAAAATACATTACATCTTTTTATTAATGTTTATATCATTATAAAATGTATTTTAAGGTTACGATTACAATTACGGAAAACAATGACTAAATATATCACGACTTTTTAAACCAAAAAAAAAAGAATTCAATTTACAAAACCTCTTCTTTTTTTTTGTGTCTGAAAATCCATAAAAAATTGCAGAAGAATTTAAGTTTTATGTTTGTCCAAAAGTAATGTTAATAAACTTTGTATTTTAACATAAGCAATAACTTATATACGATACCTTAAGATCATCTGAGATTCTTTAATTACGGAAATAAATATTTTGGCACAATTTCTACATTATTACAAACAAAACATTTAATCGGCCCAAATTACCATTGACCATTTTGGATTATTTCATTGCAGTTGTTGTTATTGTATTTTTTTTTTTGTAAATTTTAATACAACAAAGTGTGACTTTTGTTAAATGTAAAATGTCTTAAAAACCAACATTTATTTTGTTTCCTTAATTTAAGTGAAATGAATATCATTCTATATTTATATAAAATTTCTTTCATCTTCATGATTCTTGTTCTTATTTCTTATTTCAGATAACAAAAGAAACGTTTAAATTGTCCGAAATAAGAAATAAAAGGAAAAACCACCACAAGTACTAATTTTAGTCGGCATAAAAAAATCAAAATCAAAGAAAAAAAAAAAGAACATCAGAAAGAACATTAAAAAAAATATATAATCAAAATACAAATATTTTTCTGTATATTTGTGTCTGGTCATTGAGGAGCCAAAAACCCAGATAAAGATATATAATTTTTATTCCATTATAAAAAAATAATTTTGTGTGTGCCATAATGAAAATTGTTTTGATGAGAAATTTTCATTTGAAAACAACAATTTATTAATTATTCTGCTAATTATGAAAAGATTTGAAAATTAAAATTAATTTAGTGAATGTAAAAAAGATCACTAATCCTAATGTAATTAGGAAATTATAATTTTCTAGAACAATGTGAGTTAATTTAGGTCAAAAGTCAATTAACTTTGGTACCCTACATTTCCTAATAATCGATGATAAAAACTTTAGACTAATTTTGTTAAAAGGTTTTTAAATATCGAAGGAAAATATTTATTTGAAAAACAATTAAATTAATTGTACTTATTATTAAGAAATTTATTTAACTTACCGCACATTTTGATGTGTCCATTATTTCAACTTCTGTTGTAACACTATCGAACGTGACACTATGACGATATAAGAAATCTGCAATATACAAAAAAAAAGAAATGAGATTTATTGAGTTATTATTGTTTTGTATTTTTTATTAAAAGAACAATAATTGATTATTGTTGTTGTTTTTTTTTGTTTCTTCTTTTTATTCTGATCATTAAAATATTATGTTTTATTTTTCTTCTATAAAGAGAAATATTTATGTGAAAATGAAGTGATGATGTCTGTTAGATTATGTAATAAAATTTTATTATAATTTTTGTATTTAATATGAACAAAAAATGAGGTTGAAAAACAACGATTTATTTAGTTTTATTTCTCTAGTTGTTGTTGTTGTTGTTGGTTGTTGCTGTAACCTTTAAACGTATTTTATGGGAATTTTTCATTTTATAAAATAAAAAATGAAATAAGAAAAAGGTACTGCGCTTTTATATTGTTTTTATGTTGAACAGATAAATTTTAAAGGATGTGATTATGGAAATTGAAATAATTGTTTATACTAAGTTTAGAGTACATAAATAGTGAATTTAAAACATTAACTTTGATGTCGATCAAGAATAAATGTAATTCGGTTTAATTAAATATTAATTACCATTCGTTTTTTGTTAAAAGAGGATTATTGTTTTTGGGTGTAGGCATGAGTTTGAGTTACACATCTGACACCATTTGATGTTAAGTAAAAGATAGAAGTTAGCAGTTAGTTTATAATCAGAGTGAAGGTTGGTATAGAATTGTTTTACAATGCAATTGACATATAAAATATTCAGTGATGCCAATCTTAAGATATGAACATAATTAAAATTAAACAATTCATATATTTTATACAGTTTGTATTTTGTGAGGTCTCCATTCTAAACCATTTTGATTAATATTAATTAATTATGTTTGTTATAATATCGTGTACATGTAAATAAGAACACGATACATTATTACAAAATATCTTTATTTTGTTGTTGTTGTTATTTTATATTTATCCAACGTCCAACCCCAATAAATTTTGCAACAAATATGCAAACAAACAAAAATAAAAATATGACATTTTTCCTGGATAATCTTGTTATTATTATTACACAATCTTTTTTTCTTAGATCAAAATATGATATAATTAATCCAAAGATTAAAAATATTTCGCTATACACAATTTCTCGTGTCTTTTGTCTTTGATCTAATTCAATTTCTTATATATGCATTACAATATCTAATCTCAATTGTATCTCTATATAAAGGCATAGTTTTTTGGTACCACATAATAATACATTTTACTTATACACATTTTTGTTTTCATTACGTAAACTTTCGTATATACCTATATATTTTTTGGTTAAAAGTTCTTTCATTTTTCTTCATGTAAAAAAAAAAAAACATAAGAAAAAAAATATCGTTCAGCTTCTGTTTATATTTTATAACACCTTTTTGTGATTTTGATAAATTACGATTTTAAACGATTTAATGACAAGATTTTCATTTTTGATTATAATTTATTTCTCGTGTTAAAAATTATAAAAATAGCATTTTTGTTTTGTTTTATTTCGTATTAAAAAACTGATGCAGTTTTAATTTTAATAAACCGCATTAAATTGGAGAAAGTCGTTCAATTTTTCCAGTAGCTTGTTTTAAGAATGAAACCAATCAAGTTAAACAAAAATTATGGAAATGAATTACGAAGTATTTTTTTTTTATCATAATAAATTCATATTCAGATTGTGTATACCCCATCTTTATCATCGTTATGTTTGAACTGGATCAACACTATTAAAATTTGTTATATATTGATATTGTTATTTTACATACTGGGTCATTGATTTTGCTTATAAATTGTGGAGCCTAAAAATAATAATAACGATGACGATAACAGGATTTGAAATTTTATTTTTATGAATTTATAGAAAAAATTTATAATCGTAAATTATAGTTAAATAGTTCATTGGTGTAGAGTGGATTATTTGCCTATGACAATTTAAGATCAGTTTTGGCGCCTTCATGACTTCAGATTAAAGGAGACAAATAGAATAAAATGAAATTTTACGCTGTGATTTTATTCGTTTTATTCTATTTCATAATGCCAGTAGGTGAGTGTCTACAATCTAATTCTAAAACTTAGATTACTTATAATACTTTTTACATTCCCATTTATACCATTTATTAATCATTCTGTTTTTATTTTAAGATTCCTATTGCGCTACATTATTGCAGCTAACATTGTCGTAAACTCCATATAGCATCTAATTACTCACAAACTATTTTTAAACATTAACATAACACGAAAAAAAAAAAGAAAGAAAAGAAACGCAAATGCATTACACCACATATAGAAAACACCATCTCTCTCTTCAATATATGTACATAGGTAGGTAGGTAGGTTGGTATATTGATTAATAAGAATAACAACATAAAATGTGGTAATTTGTTTAACTAATTAAAAACGTGTAACCATTTAAATAAAGAATATGAAATGAAAAGAATGAAAACGAATGAAAAACGATTTAAACACGCATTGCATTAATGAACCATACCAAAGTGTTTTCTATACAAATAAAAATAAATAAATTATATTAAATTATTTTACTATCTTCCAATTTATATTCCATAACTTTATTTTTTTTTTGTATTTAACGATCTTCCAATTTATATTCAATCTTTCTTCTTTTTTGAAATTTAAACTCAAACTTCAAACATGAATATTAAGAATCATTATTGTCACTATTTTATGCAATAAAATGAATTTTTATATTTATTAAAAAAAAAACATTTTGCTATAATTTTTAATTTTATTTCTTTTTAGTCTGTATTCTTGTTACTTTTAATTTAAAATATTAGACTCGACACTCGACATTATAAAGATTAAAATAAAATCAACTTTTTAACGAATATAAATTTAACTAAAGGTATAAATAAATTTTGTTTTGTTTTTTATTATTTAATTTAGAAAATGAATTTGAATGGAATTTTTCTATAAAATTTATAGAAAATTTATAAGTAGACATATTTTTGAAATAAGTATAATTTAATATAAACTGATTTGAACTATGACATGTTACATTTATATATTTATAACTATATGACGATGACAAGTTATAAAAGACCACAAAAAAAAAAAATTTACGATGACTATAAGTAAAAGAATTCATAATAGTTTTTATATTTTAGTTTTAGTTTCAACATTATTATTATAATTTTTGTTGTCTAAACATTTTTTTTTTGTTTCCATTATTATGTCATTATTATTGTTGTTGTTGTTATTATTGTCATGTGTTGTTGTTATTGTCATTGTTGCTGTTGTTATTATTGCTATTGGTTGATACAATAAAAATTTTAATAATATTACAACTTCTGGTTTGTTTATTTATAATTTTTCATTACAGTTTTTTATTTATTATTATTATTATTATTATTTTTCTTTTCTTGATTTTTGTTCCCGTATTTTCTATTTTTCATTTATAAAATTTTTTATTTGTTGTTACTGTAAAATAGATTCCTTAATAATCATAATATGTTTATTTTTTTTTTCTCTCTCTTCAGTGTTTTAGTTTTAAAAAAAACTTCTTTACTTTCTTATTATATGTAGAAAAAAATTTCAGACTAATATTTGCCAATTTGAATAACAATAATAATAATAATAAAGTATCGTGTTTATGTTTATTTTCGCAAATGAAATGAATTTTATTTAAATCTTTTTTAAATAAATGTTTGATTTTTATCGTGAAAAGAGAAGAAAATAAAAATATGTTGGTATTTAATGAAAATATGTTTATTATTACTCAGTAGCGAATTTAGATTAAAAAATATTATAGTGATATAGATACTTTGTTGTTTAACTGAAATGTTGAAATGAGGATTTAAAGGAAACAGTCTTTAACTGAAGTGAAAGGGACTAAGTATACATTTTTCTTTAGTTGGATTTTACAACAATTTAAAGTTAATTATTTTAGTCATAACATTCTCATTTATTGTTCATTCATTCTGTGAAATTGTTGTGAAACTAATTATGACTATTCACTTCAATAACAAAATATTCAAAATAACGACATTCTGCAATTCCATCAAGATACTGATGAAATATTTAAATATGATGGCTGAATTATTCAATTAGAATCAGTGGAATTTACTGAATATTCGATTCATCACTGTGCTATTGTTATATAAAATGACAAAAGTCAAGATATTTCAGTGAAGATAACTTTTTCTGCTTTATTCGTTATTATGATATCAATTACATTTTATACTTTATTATTTTTATGATTAATTATTTCTTACAGAAGAAAGACAATTTTGTTTTTGAAATAAATAAAATAATTTTCGTTACAAAAGATCAACACAACTTTGTTGCAAATTTAATTCTTTCATTTAACGGATAGAAAATAATTTCATTTAAACAATTAAAATATGAAGATCGTATAACTAATTTTTTGTGGAATCCAATAAAAAACTTTAATTGAACGAGTGAATAAGAATAAAAAGGAATATCTTTGTGTGGTAAAAAGATGTTAAAATTCTTTAGAAATCAGATAATAAAAAAGTATACAATTTGTGGTTATAGCTGAAATTAATATTATTAAAGTTAAACACACATAGTCGGTCGAGTTTATTTTAAATACATGAAAACCACCCAAAAACTTGTTCTTAGTCCATATTTTTGTTGAAAAAAAAAACAACCAACAAATAAAATTCTCACAAAATAATTTTGGTGGCCAATAAAATATAAAACAAAAAATGGCTTCTGTTTTTGTTCATCAACCAATTCGTTTTTTCTTCTTTTATTATCATTATATCGTATTTCATTTTAAATGAAGGGAAAATGTTGGATGAGAAAGAAAAAGGAGAAAGATAAAGTTAAAACCGCACATCCGTTAAAATTGGCAATATTATATTTTGGCACGTTTTTTTTTTGTAGAATTTGTTTTACCATTTACTTTAGTATAAGGAAGTGAACGAAATACCATTAAATTATCATCATCATTTTCTAAAAAAAGATAAATTGTTTAGAATAAAAATATATCATGAAATTGTCTAAATATGAAATAAATAAGGAAGATAATAATTATAGATTTTAAATTGTTCTTATGTTTTTTTTTAGTTCCCAAGGGAAACAAATCTAAAGTTTTGTAATAAATTTTACATTTTATATTTTAATGATTTATGTTTTATTTTATAATTTAACTTTTAAACTTTTAAACTTACAAAAAAAAAAATTGTTTGTATTTTTTTATAATGAATATAATTTAAGAGTTTTATTATATTTTATTGGATTCGATTGTTGGAAATAAATGGAGATGATTAATTTTATGAATCGTCATAATTTTTCCTTTTTCTAGATTTTGTTTATGTTTTCATTATTAACAATTATATTAAATATTCTTAACAATTTAATTGAGTTTTATAGGCACCGAAAATAAATAACTATAAGGGATTAGAGTAATTTCCATATTTTAAAAGTTAGTTCAGTAAATTAGATTAACCTTACAATTAATTATTCACAGACTGATCTCTTTTATTATAGTTTTTGATTTCTAAAATGGCAATTAGAATTCTTAAACAGATTCCCAATTATCCGTAAAATTAAACTGTTGAATTCAAAATAATTTGACAATTATGAAAGGAAAAAAACTTAATTATTTTAAATTTTACTTATAGAAATTATATTGTTTGAATTGTGAATCTAACTTTACTAATAAAAATCATCTTAAAAACTGTTGGATTCCAATGAATCACCGTTGTTCATTATTATTTGTATTTCCTCAGTGTATAAATTATAATTTATGTAATTTAACTTTAAATAAAAGAAGAAAAAAAAAATGTACAATTTTCTTTTATCTTATTACAAAATATACAGAAAAACTTGTTAAGTTTAAATTATATAATTTCAACATAACGCAATTTGATCCTTTGAAATGATACAAAAATAAAATTCTTAACATTTCTTTATGTTTATTTTCTCAAGTCCAATTTTAAAACTACAAGAAATATTTTATTTTTGTTGGTTGTTGTTGTTTTTGTGTAAAAGAAAAAAGAAGATATTTTGTAAAATTTAAAATCGATGATGATGATGATGGCAATGGTACGCGTAAACAAATCATTATGTTACGTTTTATACGTGCCAAATAGAATCAAATCATTCACAATTTTATTTTTTTCTTTTACCACAAACAGAAAACACTTTGTAATAAATTTAATATTACATCTAAAATATAACTTTTTTGAATCTTCATACTCAGCTGATTCTTTTTGTATATAGTTTTTTTCTTTTTTGCTCAACTTATAAACTAAACACAAAATAGCGAAAACTTTTTTTTTTATTGTAATTGCATAATATAAATTTATACGCATTCTTTAAAATTACGTGGAAATTATTTTTAACCATTTTTATTCTTTCCATTTTCTTCATCATCATCACCAGCCTCTTTCTATTTATCCGATTATTGTATTGTCTTCATTTTATTATTGTATTTATTATTGGCACGATTATGCATATGAATTATTATGGTGCGCGCATGAATAATTTGAATTATGAACTTGAAAACTGTATACAAAAGAAATGAAAGAATAAAGTTTTTTTTTTATAAATATTTATAGGAATTTTTTTTTCTGTATTATGTAAAATGTAGGAAATTATGTGTTCGTCACAATTTTCTGTTTTTGTTGTAGTTTTTTTTTGTATTATTTCCATTTGACTGTATATATTTTATACATCGATTAACTATTTATTTATAAATATAATCGACTTATATATAGTTGTGCTTTCTTTCTTATAAACAATATTTTTTATTTTTATACGATTAATCGTCTAATGAACTTGATTTAGCAATTAAATTTAAATCGTGTTTTAGTAAAAAAAAGAAAAAATGATTGATGAAAATAATATGGTAACAACAACAACAACAACAAAAATTACAATACAGGAAGAGAAGGATAATAATCATCATCAATTGATTGTTGACTTCTTTTTATAAAATATATGATTAAGTATCTTTTTATTGGATAAATCAAATAAAACAGTTCAATTTATATAATTAATTAAGTTAAAGTTCATCCTTCGTTAAATCAAAATCAGACATATGAAAGAAAAATGAATTATGAAATAAGGTAATTCGTGTCTGTGATATTTCTCCTACCCCAAAAAAAAAAAACACATTTGGTTAATTAATTGTCTCTTCACCTTCCCATTGTGTGTGCGCGTTGTGTTGTGTCACCTCCAATAAAAAATACACAAAAAAAAAAAAAAAACGGTGTCGGTGAACGATCCAAAAATAACTTTTTTATTATTACAAAAAAAAAAAAGTAAGAAGTAAGAAATATCCATAAATAAGACAACCTTGTCCGTCGGCGTGACAATAATAATAACAACAATATAAAATCGCAATATTAATTATTTTTATCGATTATATTCTTCTCTTGCAATTTTGTTTTGTTTTTTTTTTATCAAAAGGAAAAAAATGTAGGTCAATTTTGATTGATTTTTCATTTAAAAAAAAAAAATAAATAAAATAATAATAAACGTTTTTCTGTATTTTCCTTTGCTTATGTTTTTATTAATTTTTATTTTTATTAAGACAAAAAAATAATTCATCTTATGTAGATTTATTTTCTTCCACTTCTTTAGGTATACTAAAAAAAAAAACTTGTGTAGCAAGCATATGTTTTGTTTCTTTTTCATTTTGTTTACAAAAAAAAAGAAAAAAAGAAAAAAAAGAAAAACAAAACAAACAACAACAAATTGTGTATATAGGATGTAAAATATAAAATTACTCGTGGTACATTCATAGTAAGAATATAATGAAGGGAAAATGGTGAAGAAGAAAAAGAAAAAGATGGCAATCATTCAAAAGTATAAAGTGTTATTAAGCACGCCATGCTCTTACCCGTTACTACATTTAATAAATAATTTTAACGCAAATTGAATTAAAAAAAAAAAAAAAAAACAAAGAAGCAACAAAACAGAAGAATAACAAAATAATGTAATTTTTTTTTCTGTAAATGTTTAAAAATTAATTATTAAAAAATGATCATTTTTTCATAAAATGAAAAATAAAAAACAAAAAAAAAATATCGCGTTTATTAAAAATTATTTCAATTGTGTTAAAAAAGTGCGTTATAAATTTTTTACTTCTTTTGTTTTTTTTTTTTTGTATAATTAAAGAAGATCAAAACCAAAAAAAAAAAAAACATCGTGTGCGTTTTTCAATCTATATTCTGTCTGGATTATGTGTTAATGATTTATTGACGATGATGATGAGATTTATTTTATAAAACACCTACAGAAATATGATGATGATTAATATTATGAATGATGATAATGATGATGATGATGATGATTATGATGATATTATTATTAAATCGTTTTCTTTTATAATACAAATAATACAAAACATTGTTTTTTTTTTTGAATTTATAATCTTTTGAACTTGACATTGTCTTTTTTTTTACCATTTTTAAAAATAATCCATTTAGTTAATAATAATAATAATAATGTAATGTAATTGAGGTAATTATACGTTGTTGTGTTTTTTTTTTATGTAAGATAAAAAGACATATTTTCTTACATTACTTTATGTTTTATTTTGTTTTGTGTGTGCGTTAATGATTGATGAAAATAAGGTCATTGCAGTCAGTCGCAACGTAGTTTGTCAGTCGGACATTTTTTCTTCTTCTTCTTCATTAACTTTTTTATTTTATTTTTTCTTATATAAATATGTATAAATGTTTTCTTATAGTTGTTGAAGGTATTTTTATTCTTGTGTATGGTTGGAAGTTTTTAAAAGAAAACCAAATATATTTTTTTTCATTATTATTTATTTTTCTGTAACTCCCGTTTTGAGTATTTTTTTTTTCAGTTTTTAAAATTGGATTTTTGTTTCTTTGACTTTTGGTATAAAATATAATTGAAGACAATTATATGGTCAATGTGATGAGATGATGATGAGTGAAGTATTTCTTTTGAGTGTTACGCGGTTCCTGGAACTCAATTCATCTTTTATTCTTTTATTTTTATTTTCTTTTAACTAAAGTTCTAGATTACGAATATTTGTTTATTTTGTTTCTTGGTTAAAATGTTAAATTACAAATCATTTGTTTCTATTTATTCTTTCGATAAAGTTCAGAGATTTTTCAAAATAAATTCTAACATAATCGAATGGTAACATAAAAATGTGAATGGATACAAAGAAGCTGTAAGATTCTTGTATTGGAAATTCATGCCCTCAAAAACATGACAGAACAATAATGTAATATGCCATTCTTAATCATCCATATCCATTCATTAATAGGAATGTACCGATGCGCCTTATACTTTACAAAACAACAATTATTCAAATTAACTTTGTGTAAGTCACCCTAGAAGACCAGACCAAAATCAATACAGAATTTTTCTGTTCAATATAAAAAATAAAAAATAAAGATAATTTTACAATAAAAAACATAAAAACAAAAAAGAAAAATAATGAAATGAATAAACAGAATTTACATGTTTAATGTTTATTCATTATAAGTTTTAGAGGCCGACAGTAGCCACTAGAATAAATTCTCGTATATATTCCTTCCTCTTAACATTATGTTTTTTTTTTCTTTTATTTAATTCTATTTTTATTATATTAAATGTTACATGTATACTTTGTGAAGTTATGTACCTGTATAACTCATCAATTTCTTGTTCTTATAAATAAGATTCTCTCTTTGTCTCTTACACACACACGTTAAACATATTATTATAATGAAAGTATTGAAATTGATTCAAAAAAATAAAATTATAAGAAATAAAACAGATTAAATACAAACAACGCTTTTGATAAGCTACTGTAGAATTTCAAATTGTACCTTATAGACGACTGGTATATATTTTTGTATATGATCTGATGGCTTATAATACTCCTCTATATACCAACTACATGCGATTGTTCATTAATTTTAATTGCATGTATAAATAAATATGTGAATATATGTGAATGTATGTATATCTAATAAAAAAATAATTTTCTTAATTCAATTTATATTTTATAATATCAAAATTTAACATCAAAAGTGTTTTATTTTTTTTAATTTGAAAATAAAAAAGAAAAGCACAACAAAAGAATGAAAGAAAACACAAAAAAAAAAACAAAGTGAATAAAATTCAATTCATGTTCCGCAACATCAACAACACCCAAACCAATTCAAGAGAGAGAGAAAGAAAAAAAAAACGAAACAATTATTTTATAAAACGATTTTCTTTCAATTTTATTTTTCTTTTATTTTTAAATTGAAAATGAAGAAAATAATCAAATCTTACAATTTAAATCGTTTTAATGTCACTTTTAATTTAATTTAAACATAGTAAATTAACAACAATATTGTGATAAATAATTCTATTTTTATTATATAGAAATTTCCTACTCTGACTTTATTGTCACTGTTATTAATATGTGTGTGTGTGTGTGCGTTTGTGTTTGTGTAGATACATTTTTTTTTAAAAGTTGCTTTAAAAAGGAATAGAAATCTCTAATAAAATATCTTCATTAGCATAGATTCTAATTTATAAAATGAAAAATAATTATAAATACAATTTTCTAAAACTAAAAACTAGAAACGAAAAAACAAACAAAAAAAAAACTGTTAAATAACAACAAATAGGGAATTATTCAAATTAACACTTTTAAATGGACAAGAAAGAAAGATAATAAAAAAGAATAAACCTTAAAATGTTTGTGTCGTTTTATAGTGAATAGTTTTTGTTTTTGTTGTTGTTGTTATTGTTGTTGTTGTTGTTGTTGTAGTATCTTAAGCAAATAAAATGTAAATTAATTTAATTTATTACATTTTAACAGTTCAGCTTGAGTACGTTTTGGTTATAACTTAGACAAACAAATAAATAAATAAACAAATGGAAACGTTGTCCTCTCATCCAAAAAGTGTGCCGTCTAGTCCACACGGTTAAAAGTTTAAAAGTTTCTTGTTTAACCTTTTTTTTTTTTGTTTAAAAAAAAACGCAAACGTAGTTTTTTTTTTGTTCTTGAGATGAGATGAATTTATGGCTGAGATGAGGATGACATTAATTATAGGAAAATGGGAACGAAAAGTAATGAAAATTGTATAAATAAATATTAATTGTTTTAATTTTGCACGTCGGATTAAAAAATATTGCTTTTGGCTAAACTTTACTTAAGTAACCCATAGATTATTCTTGTTATGTACGTTATCTATTGTGAATTGGTACTTTGGTACTTGGAATAAAAAAAAAAAATCCTACCACCAAACATAAATTAATTCAAGGTACGTGAATATTGTAAACTTGTAGATGTAAGTTTTTCTTTTCTACGGTGCGGTTACAAATAAATAGGCGTTAACGAATAATTAGTTGAATAAATTTTATTTATTTTTTTTTCATCTTCTGGTTTTTTTTCCAGAAGGCGAAACTTAATTTTCAATCTGATCAATTAAAAAAAATATACAGTCTATACAACTACAAGTATAGTTAGAGTGAAAATAATAATAATACTTTGTACATATACTTTTTTTTTTCTTTAAATATCAATTGACGATCTATTACAAAGAAATGCTAAGTAGCTAAAATTCCTTCTTCTTCACTCTCTTGTTTATCTGTTTATGTTTTGTTTTAAAAAAATATAAATATTTATATGTTTTGTGTATCGCAGAGAATATTTAAAAACATTTTATATTATTATATTATTTTTTTTCCTGTTACAAATCATTTGCATAAATAATACAATGTTTATAAATGCTCGAAGGGGTTGTCTTGTAATTTTCTTACATTTAATTAAAAAACGTCCTCCTTCTTCCTTCTTCTGTTTATATTTTTTTTTCTATGTTCCCTTTTAATTGTTGTTGTTTTATTGTATTACATTTGTTTTAAATAAATATTGAAATGATTGTAGAGTTTGGTAACGATGTGCACACCCTCTCAGTTATAATGTTACTAAAAATTGCTGTTTAATTCTGTATTTATTAACTGCATTTAATAGATCAAGATTAAAGATTCCTTTTTATAATCGTATAATTTTAACTCTTTAAGAAAACTGTTTTATATTTTGTTTAAATCCTATAAACTATATCAATTTAAACAATCAGACAGTGCAAATAAAGATTTTATATACAAATGTTTTAATAGAAAAAGCTTCATGTTTTCTATCAAATAAAAATCTAAACTTTTATTTTTTCTAAAGAAAAAGAAAAAGGAAAAAAAAAGGAAAACTAAAAAACATTCTCATTTGTGAACTTATATGCAAATTCATAATTTAAATTTTTTTTTTGTAGGTATAAATGTTTTTTCTTAAAGATAAAAAAAAAATAAAAAAGAAGGAAACATGTAAAATAGGATTTAATGAAGCAGAAATTATTATTGTCTTTCTCTAAAGTCTCTAAAGTCTAAACAAAATAAGAAAAAAAAAACACAAGAGATAATAATAAAAAAATAAAGAATGTTGAAATAAAAAAAATAATCTAATCGATGATGACTGTCTTCTTGTAAGTTTAAGAAAAGAAATAAATAAAAAGTATGATTTGGTTGTAATCATCGAAAATCTATTTGTATCGCGCGCACGTTTATTTTATTTTTTTTTATTTATTTCAAGAATAATAAAAAAAAAAACTAACTTTCTGCTTTCATTAATCAAAGTAATAATATTGAATTCATTAGGAAACTATTATAAAAATTGTCGGCAGACAAGAGACACACACACACATTATCATAGAAAATATTAGAAACAAATCTATAAAATCAGAAGAAGAAAAAAAAAATTAAGAACCACAATAATTTCATCTTATGTGTCATATAAAATCTGTTTAATAAAACAAGACAAACAAAAAAATAACACGGGACAACAACAATGTAAGAAAAGAAGAAAAGGAAAAAAAACAGAAAAAAAATACAAAGAAGTTACCACCTTCAAAGTGACAACGAATACGAAATGAAATCAAACGAAGTTAAACATGAAGAAGAAGAGGAAGAAGAAGACGAAGGAGAAAAAGAAGAAAAAAAAAACAGTCATAAGAATTGAAAAATGATCAAAAAATAACTTCCCACAAATAACCGAGGTGAGAAATACAAATTCAAGTCAGTCTAATCTTTTAGTAAGATCTTTTTTAAAGCCAAGTAGCATTCATAATCGGAATAACTAATGGTTTTATATTTTTATTTTTGTTTCTTTTCTTTCTTTCTTTTTTTGTTTTCGTTTTTTTTTTTTATTTCTTACAAGGAATTAACGTTTATGTTTAAGATTTTTAATTTATTAGAATATTTCAACAGAAAATTGAAAACGGATTTTTCTGTTTAAAAAATCAAGAAATTGCATCGTTTTGTTTTAAATGAAAAGCGATGAAATTTTGATTGATGACAATGAAGTTGAAAAGGTTGAAACATTGAAATATTAGAAGAAAATATAGAATAGAATATTATACCAATCATTGACTTTGAAAGGGTTAAGTCATAAATTTTAACTCATCTAAATTTCCCATTTTAAATTTCTTCTTTATTTTCTTAGAATTTTTTATGAGACTTTTGAGTAATATTATTGGCTTCCATAACCACGTTAATCCAACAACGTACATGAATATTATAATAATGTCGAAGTTAAATAATTGGTTTTTCTTTCTTTTCTTTTTTTTTGAGACTTGTATCGTTTTACATGAGGATCTTAAACGGGAGTACTTGATCGAACTCAAGACGGACATTATACATTTTTTTTTTGTTTTTAACGATCATCTTCATTTCTTTTTATGGCGTCTACAAGCAGTTCTTCATAATACTAAAAATAAAAACGGAGATGGCACCCATTGGCCATGTTAACAAGCGTACGTAAATTGAAAAAAAAAATTGTTATATTATTTAAAATTGAAATTGGTTTTCGCAAAACATTTCAGTTAAATTATATTTTATTAAGTTTTTATTTTCATGTTTAATTTTTCTTTTAATTTCAATTATAGAAAAAAAAAGAATAAATAATAAATGCGGTTTAAGGATATTCGATTAACTTCAACAGTAAGACAATAATAAAAAGTGTTAAAAATATTTTCTAATAAATTTTAAATGCGATAAGTTTATTATGTACAACAGTACGGTATAACATTCCATCAGCAAAAGTGAATGAAAAATTAATTAATTGTTAAAGAAATTTAACAATTGGTGAGAGTGAACTTTAATAATTTTATTTTTTATCTCAAATCAACAAAAAATACCAAAAAAAAAAACAACAAATCCTTTCTCTATGAATGAATATAATTTGTCTTAACTGTTCAGATATCTTATGCGTATAATGTATCAAATAAATACCAGTAAGACGATCTATAATTAATCTATTTTATTGTTCTTTTACTAACAATTGTTGTTAATAATATAATAAAAATAATAATCATGTAAAATATATTCATATTAAATTACAATTTCACTTTATTCTGTTGTGTTTTTTTCTTTTTCTTTTTTCTTCTTGAGGCTGAAAAACATTAATAAAAAAAAAAGATGTTTCTTATTTTTAATTTTGCATTCAATAATAATAATAATAATCCTATCGTTTATATTTTTTCTAAATGTGAACATTTTTTCTATCGTTTTTTTTTTGTTTTTTGTTTAAAAATATTGAATTCTAAAAATAGATGCAGAAGTATCAAAGGTCTAAGCGTATAATATTCATACAGACGTTAATCAATTTAATGCGTTTTATTGCGTGCGTTTAACAATAATAATAACAATAATAATAATTGTACATTACTTGTTAACTGTACCTAAAGAAAATATATAGAAGGATGTTGAAAAGAATATTCTATATGAATAGAAATAGATAACAATAATTCTCTGTTTAAAAAAAAAAAACTACAATTTGACTTAAAGTTGTATAAAACTGACTGTAAAGGAGTGCCATTAACCAAACTATAAGAACTATTAAAAGTTAAATTTGCAAACTCAACTGGCATAATATGCATAGACATCAAAAAGATTTTCAAGACAGTTGGATATTTTTCTTATACACATTTTGTTCATATTTTTTTCCATCTTAAAGTTGATAGAAATCTTTAAAAATGTCAGTTTTGAAATATCAATTTTACCGTAATTTCACTGTTTGTTAGTTTGTTTTGTTTTTTTTTTGTTTTTTTTTTTTTTTTGTAAATGCAAACATTTTATTAATAAAAAAGTAAAAAGTATACCTACATACATTGATTTAATATCAAGACATAAGAAAGACATATTTTATATTACAGGAAAGGATTAAAACTGTTTACAATATTAATTTAATTTGTCATTAAAAATAATTATTGTATTTAATGAAAAATGGAAAATTTTATATATTATTTTGTTGTTATTGTTGTTGTTATTGTAATATATTGGTTTTATGTTTATACACATAATTGTCAACACAAGTTTATTAAATACAAAAAAAAAAAAGAGAAGCAAACATTATAATTTTAATGAAAGAAAATTATGTAATTTTATACCATCATCTTATATTATTATTTTTTTCTTTATAAAATCTACAAGATGAAAAACTCCAAGTTTTATTAATGAGAACGTAAAAATTATGACTGCATAGTATAATATGGAAATGTTAACATTTCCCACACACGAAATTTACACATACAAAAAAAAACACAGTCATATTTTGCAAAATGAAATTAAATTTGTATTCTTCACAATAAAAAACCAAATGTTTTATGTTGTTACAAAGAAAATTATTTTATAGAAGAAGAAGACAGTGGTATGCATAATGTAAAGAAACAAAAAAAAAACTCTCTAATTAAGATAAAATGTCATTTGAATGAATCTAACAATAATGAATAATAATTTCATAATTTTTATATTATTTTATAGTAATTTTTTACATGAAAAAAAAAAGCCACACACACAGAATAATGTATGACCTAAAAAAAATTTAATAAACTGACCTCTGTTTCAATTTATACATATACGAGTTAAAAAATATATATTTTACATTGTTTACATTTTGTTGTATATAAATTGTAAAGTGCCAATGTAAGGTATTTCTTATGTACATATATAATTCAGAAAATATGTGACTTTATAAAACATAAAACTTGTGTAATAGTTTAGGTTCTGTTTTTTTTTGGTTTTTCTTTTTTTTTTATAAACTATTGTTACATCAAAAACAATCAATAAATTATTTACAAGAATAAAAATTTAAACGATTAATAACAACAACAATCGTGATTAATAATTTTCATGTAATTATTTTATGTTTAATATAAATTACGAGTACAAAAAGATAAGTAAATTCTTTTAAAGACATTTCCTTAAAAATAAGAGCAAAAAAAAAAAAAAAAGAAAAGAAAAGTTTGACTTATTAAAGTTCATTAGTTTTCTATAATTTATTTTCATTTTTTGTATGAAATTTATTGAAGTTAAAACATATAATTTTCTTTCAACGTCTATTTTTTTTTTTTTTCGGTACCACAAAACATATAACAATAAATTGTGGCACCACAGGAGTAACTTTACAACAGGAATAAAAAGATAGAAAATGAAAATAGGGTAACAAAATTTGTCCATTATGTCTTAAGAATTTATTGTGAATTTCAATCAGAATTTGAATTTGAATAAAATTTTAGAAATTATATTTACGGAAATGATAATTTCTTAAAATAATGATAATTCCTGTTTTTCAACTGACTAATGAGAAAGAAATCATCTTATGTAAGATGAAATTTATAAAAATAAAAAGATTATACGATTATGAATATTGATATTTTATTATTCTAATAAAAATTAACTACACCCTATATTTAATATAAGAAAAAATATAAAATTCTATCGTGACTTCCGGAACTAAAAAAAAAAAAAAAAAAAAGAAAAGAAAGAAATATTGTTGTCTTAAATTGCACCAGCTTTTTCTATACGTACTTCTTCTTTTATTTCATCTAATACTTTTTAAAGAAAACAAACAACAAAACAACAAACAACACAAACAAAAAAAAAACAGAAAAAGAAAAAAGAGTAAAAAAACGTCTCTTCCATTGTTATTGGTTACAGGCCATACAATATTAGATTCATTTTTTTCTTTCTTGTTCTTGCTTACTTTTAAAGAAAAAAAAAACATTTTTAAACTTTTAACTTTATAAAAACTTTATATAAAAATATAACTGGAGTAAAAACAAAAACAAAGCAACGTATTTTATGGTTGGTAAATGTAATAAAAATTATTTTTATAAAAATAGAAATAAGACACAAATGTATTTATTTTTATACAGCTGAATTATATTCCATTCTTTCTTTATAAAACAAAAAACACAAAAAAACAAAAACACAAAAAAATAAAATAGAAAATAAGAAAAAAAAAACAAACGTAATTCTCAATTTTTTGTTTTTTTTTTTTAATTTCCTTTTTATTTACGTTTAAAATTTTTTGTTACAATTTCCATTCAAAATAATAATAAAATGCGAATAAATCAAAAAAATTGATAGGACAACTATTTTTTGTTTGCTTGCTTCTATTTTTCTTCAAAAAAAAAAACAAACAAACAAACAAACAAATAACTTTTGCGCATTTCGATCGTTTGTTATTCTTATTTCTCGTCGTTGTTTTGTTTCTTAAATTTATTTTATAGTATCGTTGTTGAATAGATTATGAAATATCTTTATTTGAAATTCTCTTAAACATTATAATCGATAGTTCAAAAATTTTATTCAATTTGAAATTCGATAAAGTCTGACCACTTTAACATTTTTAGGCTTTACAGTGTTTTTTTTGTTGCTGTTTCTTTCAATGGATTAAAAGGGGAGAAAGAGAAAGAATAAAATGTTTTTTAAATTTAAATGAAAGGAATTTTATTTTCATGTTTTTTTTCTCCTTATAAATTTAGGTCGTTTATTTAAAAACGTTAATTATCTGATAATTAGATAGTTATGTACAAGAACAGACTTTAGGGATATGAAACAACAAATGAAATACAATTCCCTTAACATAAATAAAAGCTACGCTGTGGCAGAATGGCAACAATACGGTCCCCGTTTCTCAAATATCATCGTGGTAGTAATAATGGCGTTGGAGTAGATCCCGTGTCTTGTACATGACCGTTGCGATTGATACTATAGACACGTTAACAATCCCAAATTCTCTATCTAACAGAAATAAATCTTACTCTTATTCTATACACAAGAAATATTGTCTTCTTTTTAAATCTCTATACAGAAAACTTTACAAATAAAAAATCATAAACTTAATTCAATCAACATTATTTAATTATTTATTTCAATGAAATCTAAATCGAGTATTGTGTTCATTTATTTTATTGTAACAAATGAAAACAAAAATGAAACGTATATATAAGATCGATTATATTTTCAATTTGATTTAGAAAAAAAAAAAAAAGAAGTTTTCTATGGAAAAAGTTTTAAAATTATTGTCAATAAAAATATAATGTGAAATAAAAATTCATTTTGTGAGAAGAGGAAAAATGTACACACACACACACACACGTATAAAATCGGTTTTACTATGTTTTGTCGTAAATATTATTTGTCGGTGCGCTTTTTAAAAACGATTTATTTGATATTTTGGAAATTGAAAGTCTATTTTTTTTTTTTTATTTCGTTCTGTTTTAATATTTATTTTTTAGTGTGCTTGCATTTTTATTTTTTATTTTCATTTTCATTTTCATTTTTTTTGTAAACTTGATCGAAAGTGACATTATTAATAGAAGTACGATTTTAACGATTGATTTATTGGATGAAACAACAAAAAATATAAAATAAATGAACAAAAAAAATGAAAATGAATTGTTTCATGATTTTCTTACAAAATATTTTTGAATTTAACACAAATAAAAAAGTTGGTAGTTTTATTATTCATTTTTTTTTTCTTCTTTCTCTCTTGAATAATAAATCGTTTTTCTATTCATTTTTTCCTTCATAAATAAGAAAAAAATAATAAATAAAGTAAAAGAATTTCAAGTCAATTATAAATTTAAAAAAAAAACAACTTAAACAAATAATTCTTAGCAAAAGGTTTTGTTTTTGTTTTTTTGTAGTAAAAAAAAAAAAATAAGAAGTTAAATGGAATCCTAAAAATTTTGCTTTTCTTGTTGGGAAATTTTCAATTTTTATTTCCCTTTTATACTTACAAAACAATTCTTTTGTCTAATTTCTAATCACGTTTATACCATCATCTTATTGCATCTTCATCCAATTTTTATGTATTTCAGACACAACGAGCTAGATAACTGAGTACAATAAAATTGTTTAGATTCTTTCAGTTTGGATAATGCACTTTTTTTTTTGTACTTATGAAACAGACAACTTTTATTTGTGGATTGAGATTGTGGTTACAGCAAATACAAGTTGACATTGGCCGAATCTTTATTTATCAATTGGAAAAATTCAAGAACTACAATAACAAAAAAAAAAACAAAGACAAATATCGCGTAAGAAAATAAACTTTTTTTTAACAGATTTTTCTAAAAGATTGAAAGACGAAGAGACGAAAAAGAAGAAGAAAACAATTGTATTTTCGTCGAATTTGTATATTTTCTTTCATAAGAGAAAAATAAAAGAAGATTACATTTTTGAGATTATCAACAAAACAAAAATTGAACAAAAAAAATTACAAGAATTTAACATGTTTTGTTTTATGCGCACGCGTGCAATATTTAATGGTTTGTTTGGTCGCGATTGGGTCGATTGGGTTCAGTAATATTAAAAAAATATATATATAAATGTAGAATGTACCTACTTTTCTGTATGTAAATAATAATAAATAATGTATTCATCTTTAAAACAAAATGTAAACAGATGAATAAGGTGAAGAAGAAGAACCAAGGAAAAAAAATATATAATTGTCCGTAGAAGGAGTGAAATTAAACTTAAGAGTTTGTATTCATTTTCTATATTATAAATATGAGTTTAAGAAGTACCTAATAATGTCATATCAAATTATTCATTGATCATTGATTTTAAATATAATGAATCAATAATATTATATTTCAACCCTTTTTTGATGATATGCGGTTTCTATATAATAAAATTGATGTTTGAACATTTTCCGATATTGTGGTAATTAATTATTGTTTTCAATACCTGAAGTAAGAACAAAAAAATATATATATGAATGGTTAACCCCTTTGGGCGTTATTCATTGCCCTAAAACTTATCGAAATATATCGATTGTTAATTTAACTGGGTTTATCGTTTTTTTTTTCTTTCTTTTCTTTATCCTTTTTTCATTTCTTTCTTATTATTTTTATTGTTTTCGTTTTTTAATGAAACAATAGAGAGAATGATCCGTTATTTTATTTAAACAAAAAACCCATAAACATTTAAGAAACGCGAGAAAATTAGGTTTTCAATCTTTTTCTTCTATAAAGAATTTTTAAGAGATAAAAATACAACAATAAAATGGTAAAAGTAATTTTTAAATCCGTCCTTTTTTTATCTTTGAAAAGAATTTTTTACGACTTTTTTTTTTATCAGAATTACACCAAACAAACAGACAGACACACACACGCACACATGCAACTGACAAACAAAATAATAAATTGTAAATTAAAAATTAATTGTAATTGCTTTAGGTAAACGCATTGTGCAAAATAATCTGGCACAAATAAATAAAACATTTTTTTTTTGAGTGGAATAAAAAAAAAAAGAATTGATCGAAAATATATTTTATGTACCCAACAGAAAAATCTAGACCAATAGTGAATGTGTGTGGAGGATGTATTATTTTTCCATCCTGATTTCTGTTTCATGAACTCAATTATTATTATTATTATTATTATTATTATTATTATTATTATTATTTGTGAAATCATTTTTCTTTTAATTTAATTTTCCCATTTATTGTCTTCATTTTCTATATTTTTATTTTCAATTGATTATTCTTTAAATAATAAAACAAGAATATATATTTTTATTTAAATCGATAAAATTATTTGGATAAAAATTATGTTCAGCCACACAATCAGTAAAAATTTATATTCCATTTAATTTTAAAATGCAACAACATATTTATGTTCGTTTAAAAAAAAAAATACAAGAAAACTTCTTTCACTCTTGCATAAAAAAAAAAAAAAAACAAGAAAAAAGAATCAAAGCAAAAATAATAAATATGAAAAAGAAAAAAGAATTTCCAATTATTGAATTAAAACAAACATTTTTCTATTAAAAGAAAAAAAAATGGTAAAATATAAATGATGTCTAAAAAAGTGTATGTTAAGATTTAATGATACGAAAAATAAATATATATAAATGTATATATCGTATGTAGAAACATGATTAAAAGGTCAATATTTCCTTTCATCCATACAATATAATATATTTATTCTTTTTTCATTATTATTATTATTATTATTTTTATTATTATTATTATTATTATTATTATTCTCCTCTTAAAGTTTTTCCATGGAAAGCCATGTTTTTTTTTTTTTTTTTTGGTTTTTATTGAATTTATTTATAAAATGATAGCATCTTCCTCATGACTCGTCCTAGTTATTGCAAATAATTTATATAAGTAAATAAAATTCATTTGTGTGTGTGTGTGTGCATATATGTGTGTGTGTATGAATGATTTGAAGATATTTTCTATATTTTACATTTTTTTTTAATTTAAAAGGGCATACAGTTTTATTTATTTTCTTTAATTCTTCTATAACGTTATGTTAAAGTGTTAAAGTAAAAACATTATTAAGCGATAAATTAATAATAAAGTGGGGTATTTGGGTGGAGTTATTCGTTATACTGAAATTTTAAATAATATTTTTCCATTAAATAAATAAATAAATAATAAGATTTATTATTGATTTAGGCTAAACATTTATTTTATTTAATATTAAAACATAACTGAACAAAAAATGAAAGGATTTAATTTGATAATCATGGCAAATAGATGCCAGCTTAAACATTTTCAGAATTTAACTTATTATTTGATCGTGTACATTGTATAATTTAGTCTCGGTAATGGATTATTGTCAAACTATAAACGAGACATTATTCCTCCTTGAACCTTAAAAACAAAAAAAAAAAAAGAAGATAGAAATCCATCTAGAGTAAAGGAAAAAAAATAATGTTGCACGCTGCATGTTTTGTACTACACATATTTTTTGTACTTTTACTGCTGGATGCATATTTTATGTATATATTTACAAAATCAAAAAATTAGAATTAAAATCTTTAAAAGTAAATTTTACTTCATTATAAAACAAGGTCACTTGTTTTATTGATCTTAACTGCGAGTGCATTTATTTACTCTTTTAGTCTTTTGAGTCTTTGTTTCGTGTTTATTTAATATGCTTCTTTATATTTTATTTTCTTTATTTTTTCTTTTATTTTCTTGTAACTTGACACAAAACAATTTATTAATTATTCTAAATATGTAAATTAAATCTTTGAATAATCTTGATCGAAGCAATTCGATATGACAAAGAAGAGGAGGAAAAAAAAAATATCTGAATATCTTTGTTATTTTTTTCTTAATTCAATTCGACTATTTCAGGGACGCGATTTTTTTTTTTTTGATTTAATTAAAATTAATTAAACAACAAAAAAATTATTATTCGTTTAATTTCTTTAGTATTTTTTAATTATAATTTCTGTTTTAATTTATGATGAAATCTTCAAAGATCAAGAAAGATAATCAGTTGAATAATTTTTCAGCTCAGTTTTATTGGCCCAGAGGATTTTTGTATTCATGTAATTGGGGTCGTTTTGATCATCATCATTATCAACAAATAATAAATGTTTTGGCAAACATCAAAAAATTAAGAAATATTAAGATTAGTTGCAATTTATCAATGCCTCGAAATTAATTGCAAGAAACTCATCCCATTTTTACAAATTGTTCCAATTAAATTATTATATGTAAAGGAAACAAAAGGTTCACATGAGGTCAATGTTGAATATTAAATAAAATAACCTGCATGGTTCTTCCAATCAATGTGATTTATTTTACAGAGGAAATAATAAATTAAATTTAGTTTTCATTTCATAAAATTCTGATTTTAAAGTTTTACTTGTTTGAAAAACCCTTTGTATTTATTTGTGACATGACAAATATTGACATTGAAATTTTGTCAATTCTTTATAAATTTGAATAAATTTACTCTAAATTAAAAAAAAAGAGGAAAGACAGTAAAATGAAAAATAAATTGAATTAAATTACACCTTATTTTTTTTTTCTACTGTAAACAAGGAATCATAAATAAAAATATATAAATATTGATTGATAACCATAAATGTGATTGCAATTGAATAAAGTTTTGGAAAGGTATGAGAATTATTTTTATTATTAAATAATAAAATAAAAGAAAGAAAGGAAAGAAAAACTGATTACTATTCACCATTTATAGGTTTTGTCTCATATTCACTCAACTAGTTTTGCCCACTCAACTTAAATTGAATGAACAATAATAATAATAATAATAATAATAAATGATGAATTATTGAGTGACGTAACGTGTCGTGTTTATCCGGTGCATGTGAATTAAAAAACACCTGTAACTTTTCTATCATTTATTTATTTATTTATATTTTTTTTTTGTTGAATAAAAGTAAAATTATTATGATACTTTAAATTACATCACGAAATTCTATTTGATTATTGTTAGTTTATTTAAATTTAAAAATTTTCAATGTCGACTCGGCGTGATTTAAATTGCGAGAAGGCATATAAAACGTGTGTATCATTTTTGTACAAAAGAAAAAAAAAAGAAAAGAAACAGCGGTCTGATGCATTCTTTATAAATTATAGAAAAATCTTATTTTATGATAAAAAATTTTATCCGCTCTGTTCCATCCATTATGAAAATACTGATTTTGTTTTTTATTTTGGAGAATTTTTGATTAAAACATTAAAAATTAATGATAGCAATTATTAAATTGAAAGTACTTAATTTTAATTACCAATTTTTGAATCGATTTTAGTCTCGAATCACAGTGTGATGAAAAATACAAAATAAAAAAAAAATGCATACAAATATTAATTATTTGTTTCCATAAAAGATCCAATAGGTTCATTTAATTTAAATGAAAATGACACAATGTTAATTGCTTCCTTTACGTCATTTCATATATAATTTTAATGAATATTTATACAATTTATTTTTTTTAAAACAAAAAATAATAATGTCATTAAAATGATTTATATTTTTTTATATAAAGAAAAACATTAATAAAAAAATGACAACAACAATAAATGCAACAACAAAAAAAAGAGCAACCTTTAATGGTCATTTCCATTAAGAAAAAGGTATTAACAATAATGAAGTTCAATATCATTATTAATAAATTAATTTAACTCTTTAAAGATTTTCTTTAGTATATGAGAGACAATCATAAAAGTGATGACATTCCACTTATAATATTTAATCAATTTTTCTTTATTCTCTTCTCTCTCTTCTCTCTTCTCATATATATATGTGAAAACATAATGAAAGTTAATCGAAAGAAGAAAAAACAAAATTTTTAAATGAAATTTGTTTTTTTTTAAATAATGATGTTCGTTATATACGATCAAAGTCATATGATATTAACGAGGTTACATAATGAAAATATTTGTTTTATGCAAAATAGTTTTGGACTTCTTTTTATATCCATTAACTTCTTACAAGATTAAAATAAAATATTTAATTCGTATAAAAAGAAGAAGAAGAAAACAGGTAAAAAAATAAAAATAAAAACTTACCACTGGTTGAGCTGTACTCTCCAATATAACGTTTGGTTAGGTAACGTACTGTAACAGCTAAAATGAAAGAGAAACATTTGACTTAATTTCCATAAATTAATACAATAATTTTTATTTCTTTATTCTATTTTTCTTTCTTAAATTTTTATCTTGCATTGAAATCCAATTAACGTTTTGTTACGATTTTATTAAATTAAATTTTAATTATTAAATTCACAATTTAATTGGCAAAACTTTAATACAAAATTATTTATTTATAAAATATTCGTGTTCAAGGTGGGCTCAATATCAAGATAATACAAATTGACAGATTCAACATTTTTGCTGTTTTTTTGTTAAATCTTTTTTAAGTTCAATTTCTGGTATAAAATTTTTTTTCTTAAATACGAAACGATAAGTAATTTTTACCATCTTCATTCGTCTATATATGAAAGCATTAAATTAACGATGTATAAAAAAAATAACCGCCAACAACACAAAGAGTCCATCAACAATAAATATAAAATATTGTCATCCCAATTTATTGAATAAAACACAAAATGTTTGTCTGTTTTTTATTGTAGCGAATGCGTTATGCGCGTGAGGATTATATAAAATTACTTAAGATTTTTATCATTATTGGCTTGTTTCAAAGAAAAGAAAAGAAATGAAATGAAATGAAATAAAGGAAGAAATAAAAAAAACAAAAAGTGAAAAGGTGATTACAAGAAAAAACATTGATTTTAGATTAAAAACATTTTCAAAAGTAGTTTTTTTTTTCTTTCTTTTAATTCTTTTCTTATTTTATTCTTTTCCTCCTTTTGGCACTCAATTTTGACGGGGCAGATTACATGACTGGTTGGTTAGCTTTACGGGTTTTTTTTTCTCTTCTTATAAAGAGTTTTTTTTTTTTTTAATTCTTTTTGAAATTAAAAAAATAAAATAAAATAAATATGCGGAAAAATATTGGAAGCGCGGTTGCACTTTTTTTTTTCTTCTTCTTCCACTTATTTTTTGAGTTTTGGTTTATCTGTTTGGCCTTCTCCAATTTTTGCATAAATTAATACCGAGAGTAATATACAAAAGTAATTTTGCACAGAAAAGTAAAAAAAAAACTATATAAATAAATTTTTCATATATGAAATAAATGAACACCGTATTTTATTTTTTGACAACTGTATTCGGGTGTCCAAAATTGAGACATAAATATTAAAAGAGGTGCCGTCTTATTATTTATTTCTTATTTATAATTTCATATCAAGTCTTGAAGATCTTTTTCCTTTTTTTTTTTCTTCTCTTTTTTATTCGTTACTTTTGTTGTTGTTGTTGTTGTGTGTACAATTTAAAAGTATTTAAATAAGATTAGCTAATTTGTGTTGATGTTGTGGAAATAAAACCAAAAAAAAAAAAAACAATTCAGCATCAAAAAATCCTTTTACCTTTGAATTGAGTACGTTGAATATAAAAGGGTAAAAAAAAAACACAAATAAAAAGGGAAATGATGTTTATAAATAAAAGAAGGTAGACAGACAACAAGACCCAGTCAACTTCAATTGACACGGTTTTTTTTTTTTTAAGAATTCATAATAATGTTTGGCAATTTTTATATTTTGTGTATATGACAGCTCAATTAACGTCTGATCATATTTTTTGATTATTTTATTTCTGTTGTTGTATCTTTTTTTTTTAATAATTCACTCAGATCAGAACTTCATTTTTACGTATATTTTAATTTCTTTAGTAAAAAAAAAATATAAGATATAAATTATACAAGAGAGAGGAGAAAAAAAAAGTTAAAAAAAAAAGCAGAGTTTCTTTAGTGAATATGATTAAACCGCTTCTATGATTACTTACTGTATAGTCGGTGGTATCAAGTCTCGACCTCACATGACACACGTTGTTTGTCTATACGAATTGAATTTTAATAGCTTTAATATTTAAATTATTTATATGGAAAATATATTTCTTACGTTTTGTTTGTTTGTTTATTTTTTATTTTGCTATTATTGATTCTAATTAATTATTTATTATTTTATTTGTCATATTTATGATTTTATAAACGACAAATTACTATAATTTATTATGTAAATTTATTTATATTCGTTTTTTTTTTCTTGTTTATCATTTTCAAATATTCTTCTCTTTCTGTATTTTTTTTTTTCGGTGAAATTTGAGATTTGCGATGTTGATTTTTTTCTTCTTTCGTTTACATTTTTTTTTTTTTTTAGAAAATAAACTTGAACAGTTTTTTTTATATGATGTTTATTTTATGAATTAACAATTTGATTTATAACCAATCATAAAATGGTTCATTTTATAGACATTATTTTGATGAACATAAAACATTAGAAAAAAAAAATGTAATTTTATAAAAAAAAGTTGACGATCAATGAAAGTCGCCCTTTAGGAGTTTATTTTTATAATGAAACAACAACAAATAAATGCATTGAAATCTTTTGATCAATGAAGAAAAAGAAGAAATCGTTATAGAAAAATAAATATATAAAAAGAAGTCGGCTAAATGCATCTTTAAATAAAATAATTACTCAAAAAAAAATTGTATATAATTTGTACAAATAAATTAATGGATAATTCATGACAACTTTAATTACAAACAATTTTTGTCTTTTTTTTTTTGTTTTGTGAAATCTAAGATGTGAATACCACAATTTACTGATTGTATAAAATATTATCTTTGTACATAATATTTTCATATTATATAGAGAATGTGTGACAAGGTGTTAATTTATTGTATGCTTTATGCTGAAACATACAAATTATTGTGTATATATATGTTCAATTATTTTAAAACGATTCTGTACGTTTGAACTAATAAAAGCGTTTAATAAAAAGAATTTTAAGCATTTCAAAATATTTTGTTTTGCTATTTGTTGTTTAGTCTTAAAAACCGGGAAGAAAAATAATATCAAATTACAGAAAAATAAGTGAAAAATGTAAGAAAACAAAATAAAACGACAATAAGTAGCTTCAGGTAAAAATAATTATGATGGCAATTTATCTCTCTATTTAACATTTAATTTTTAATTCTTTATAGAAATATAATTTCTTCTTTAACTAACTTTTATATTTGTATATTTACAAGAGTCATATAATAATTATGTCTCTCTAAATTCACCATATTCTTTTTTATACACAAATTAATTTATTAATTTTGTATTTAATTTTTGTATTTAATTTTTCTTTTCTATACAAAACAAATATAATAAAAACATCAGTCAAATAAATTCTAATTAAACAATTTTCTCTACATTTTTTTTATAACTACACTACTTTCTGACTGTCTATATAAAATATGATTTTGTATTATATATTTATTTTACAGTGACGTATGTAGATAATTTTCCATGAGGGACTCTTTATTAATGAGTCCTAGAATTGAGTCTAATGAACTTATATACGGTCTTTAATTTTCAACATTAGAAAACGATGATCGAAAATCAATAATTGTAATTGCTAATTAATGTAATTCCCAAAAATAATAAATATCTGCAGAAATATTTCTTGTCTATAAAATAATTAGTTGCAACAGAAATCCTGATTTTAATTAATTATTATCTTTTGCACAGCATGGGAGTTTATAATATCAAAGACCTGTGTACATTTCTGTCAATTTCTATCTAAATAAATATACCTAACAAAAATATATAAAATGGGAAATTTAGTATATGAGATTCTAATTTAATGATTGCTACCAATAAATATTTTCTTTTCTTTTATCAATGAAAATTCCAATTATTTGACATTTTACTTAAAATGTATAATTAATATGAATTTTTTTTTTCTTTTTCATTTCAAGAATAATTTATAACATAATGTAAACTCTCTGTTTTATCATTATCATATCAAAAAAAAAAAAATATGTTGATTTGTTTGGTACAGAAAATAATTCATATAATATTAAGTTGAGGAAGAAAAAAAAAAAGCACACACACAATTTTTCATATGAAAGTTTTACATTTTCTATAAATATAAAATTGTAAAATAAATAAAATATGTGAACATTAAAAATATTATGAATATTGCATGTAAAATTTATGTTATCTTTGGTACTCACATCGTGTATACAGTGATGCTGATATACAAATGTTAATTAATTGATTTATATAAAAAAATTGATTTTTATAGAAAGAAAAAACGACTTAATAATTAACATAAATAAACATAAAACAAAATATTGTATGATTTTTGTAAATTGTATGAAACTTTAAGAGTTTTGAGTATCAGCATATTAGAGAATTACCATCATCATCATTATTATGATCATCATCATAACTTATTTTTTACTTGTTGCAAAATAATAATGATAATAATAATAATAATAATATTCGACAAGATATTTATTAGCTTGTATTAATTCACTATATTTTCTTATGGCATTAAAAATAGATTTTATTGTTTTTATTTAGAAATTTTAATTCTTTTTTTGAGTGTGTTTTTTGAGAGAGTATAAATTTGTTCGAGTGAGTTGTATTTGTGTGGATATTTTGAATGTGGTAATTTTAAAGAAATTAATTTTTTATTTATTTATTTAGGAGATTTTTCAGCCCACTCACTAATTTATAAAAGCAAAAAAAAAAGTCATTGATTATGATTGAATTGAAAAGAAGATTCGATACGAGTGAAAATAAAACCAACAAATTTTCTATACATTTTTATTCATTGATTGACGAATGTCTTTTTATCTGTGAATATAAAAAAAAGACACAACAACAAAATTAAACGTATCGATATATTTTTTGTGACATTATAACCATTTTATTTTCAATTAATCTTTTAATGAAGTAACTAATTACATAAATTAAGAAATAAAGAAAAAAAAAGAGGTGACATTTAAGATAAAATATTTATTTACAAAGAGATTTCTTTAACGATCTTTTTTGGTAATAAAATATTTTTGTTTTTAGTTAATTATTATTAAGTTCTTTATGGACCCAATAATTAAAAATATTTAAAATATAGTAACCCAAATTTTCCAAGAAATACAGATAAATACAACAGATAAGATGCGTGAACAATATTTAATATTACACTTTTTTTATTTATATTTTCATCCAAAACTTTCAACATTTTTTACAAAAAATGTCGAACGATTGAAAAACCTTTCAATACCCCTTTTTTATGAACGTAAATTACATTATATAAATTTATTGTTATAATTTTCATTTGTATAAATATTATTTTATTTTATATTTAGGGCAAAGTCGTTATCAATTGTCGGAAAAAACATTAAAAAAAAAATGCAGGCACACAGAGTCTTATTTTTTTTTGACGTAAAGACTAATGACGAAATTTATTTTTCTTACATTAAAAATTTGTTTATAATTGCACATTAGTACTTTACGATCCTTGCTATTAAACGGATTCAGTCAAAAGAAATTTTAAAAATTACAAAAAAAAAATAATGACGAATGAGCGTAAAGTTTATTAGTTCTTTTTCTTTTATTACAATTTCGGTCAAATTTATGATGTTTCTTATAACCAAATACACCGGATGATGTAAAACATATTTTAGTATATGAATCATTGTGAAAATTATAAGCAAAAGAATTTAATAAATATGTTTGTCTGACTCATAATTATCTTCATGATCATTACCATCATCATTTTCATCAGTGAAGACGGGAGGTCAATGTTAAACGTGATTGTTAGTTATTTACAGTAAAAGAAACAAAAACTATAGAAATAAGGAAGAATTGAAATAAAGTAAAAAGTGATAAAGGGTCGGTTTTTATATTTATAACAAATATATTCATTTCATAAATCTAATTTACAAATAACCCATATTTCTTCAAAGACATAATATCATTTAGTTTTGTTTATTATTTACAACAAAAAATAAAAAATTAATAATAATTTATGCATAAAGTTGATGAGTAAAATAGATAAATTTGATTAATGTTGACGTTATGACGTTTGCATGATAAATGTGAGAGATTCTATTATAAAAATATTTTATATTTATAATTATTAGCGTTTAACTTGACATCCAAAATATATTGGCGGTTGGTCATTTTGTTTTTGTTTTTACTTCTTTCTTTCACTCTATACAATATTTTTATTTTTTTTTTTTTGGTATATTCACTTATTAATTGACCTGAATATAATTGTAAGAAGAAGGAAAATAAAAACTTTAAATATAATTTTAATTAATTTTTCTTAACTACTAATGAATTGAAATAAATTGTTAAACATTAAATCCAATCAAATGATCAATTTGTAATTATTAAAAGAAATTTAACAAAAATAATGTCTATATTTTTATTTTATTTTATGATCATACACAGACTGGGGAAGATTTCACTATAAAATTAATAATAGGAAACTTTCATACTCTTCTTTTTTTATTGTTTAAATTTATTCTTTTTTATATTTTTTCTTAAATAAATACACAAATCCAATATAATTGTCAATCTTTTTTTTGTTTGTATTTTATTACAATTTAATTCTGTTCTTTTTTTAAACTTCTTTCTATAAAATTACTCTGCATTTAAATTTTAAATATTTATACTAAATTAAACTATTAAAAAATTATCTCTATATAAAACGAAGGTAGAAAAAAAAGCAGAAAGAAAAATGAAACAATTCCAATTCTTGTTTATAGAATAATCTTCAAGTAAACGCTCAAAATATAAAGAAAAAAAAAACACTATTACCTTGCACTATATAATTTTCGTGTATTTCTAAATATGTTATTATATATTCTTTAACAATATTCACGACTAGTCTTTCTACCATTCTTATAAATAATAACTACAAAACTATAAATAATATTGGAAAACATTTACAAAAAAAAAAAAGAGTCAAAGTCCTTTAACTATAACTACAGACTACAAAAGTTTATTAAGGAAAGTAAATTGTTAGTTACAAACTAAATATAAAATCAAATATAGTTAATTTTAGATAAAAGTATAAAATACGTTAATATTACAGTGTAAATATTGTGATTATGAAATGCTATCATCTTATATATTATTATTATTTCATATAAAATTTATATAAATGGAAAATGGAGTAATTAATGTGTAAAATGGAAAATCTATAATATATTTATTTTTAAAAGTAATACAATCTTTTCCTTTAGTTAATAATTAATTGGTTTATAAGACGTACATAGTGAATACATTTTATTTTGTCTATAATAATGGAACTGTTTTAGTGAGTTATTGCCGTAGCTAAAGATAGAGATTGTTGCACTTTAACCATAATCATCCTCATGTTCAACCTCAACCTCATTCTCATCCTCATCATAAGATCTTCAATACGTCAGAGATCTAAATTATTCATTTCTTATTTTGTTATTTTTAATTTTTTGGTGTGTTTATTTTTTTGCACGCAGGATAAAAATAACTTTTCACAGTTTTTTTTCAGTTTATTTTGGTTATTTTTAGATGCGTGTTTTTTTTTTTACAAAAATAAAAAGAATGAAAATATTATAAATCGCAACAGGAAATACCACAATTCATAAACGCAATGCACGTCTTTGTAAACACACACGCAAAAGAATAACACACAAAAAAAAAGTAATCATTTTCTTAAAATTCAATTCCTTATATCGAAATTTGATTTCCTGAAATTTGTGTGCTCGATCATTCACATACACACACACTACACTACAGGAAGTCCCTTTTGAAGAAGATTCACGTGTTTAACATAAATCTTATAAAGGGTCCTTGACTTTTCAATTTCATATAAATCTGGACACGAAAAATAACAGGAAAACGAAGAAGGAATAATGCAAGGAAAAGAAAAAATAAACGTTGCCTTTAGTTTGTGATAATTCAAATTAATGTTGCATAATAAATAAGAGAGACACTAAAGAAAGAGATAGGATTTGGATCCAAAAGTAATTTTCATTCCCTTTTTTTTTTTGTTTTCGTTCAAGTTTTTCGTCTCTTGGTGCCAATGACCATCCTTCTTTTAATAATAAATTATAAAGTTATTTTGATTCCGGATATTATAAAATACAGATTTTTGTTGGTGGTTGGATGGTTGGTTGGTTGTTTTTTTTTTCATTTTTATTGTCGGCTCTTTAGGTAATTCTTGATCTCTCGAGATTAAAAGATTTATTTTTTGTTTTGTCTTGTCAAAAGATGAATTCCTACCTAATAAGAATGAAATAAAAAACAGACTACAACAACGTTCAGATATTTGACAGATTCTTTATGTTTTAGTATTTTATGTTGTTTTTAACAAAAAAAAATTCAAATCCACTAATGGACACTATTTTGCAAAATTGTAAATTTGTATTTTTTATTATTAATGTTTTTCACCAGATTAAGGCCAACACACACAAATACTTGATTATTGTTTCTTTCTTTAATAGGATAAAAATAATTGAATTTAACGTAATAAAAGGTAAACTAACATCGTTCTGTTTATTTATTTTTCTTGTAACGAATTATTTATTTTTTAAAGAATAAAAATATGAAATTTACTTTCCATTAAATGCAAAAAATAAAATAAATAAAATGAATGTCATGTGAATTTTTGTGGCCGAAGGTTAAACATTAAAATAAATGAATGAAAAAAAAAACTAGCTTCACTCAAACTTTTAACTTATTTCTTCTTTTGTTTTAACTTTTAAAAGAAAAAAAACAAACAAAACAATATCTCTCTATACTTTATCAATTTTCTTTCTCTTAACTTTAAAACTTTAAGAAAAAAAAAAGTTATACCTTTTTTTGTTTCAATCTAATCTTTAGTTTTTTTTTTTCTTCTCTTTTCTTTTCTGTTTTATTACAAATGACATTTGAGATTACATTTGAAGATTACATCAATCACAAGTCAACTAGGTAAGGTATAATATTGTGTATATATTTGTATAAAGAAAAGAAATGGAGAAGAGACACATCAAGTCGTCGTATATTTTTATTGTTGTTATTATTTTCTTTAAAGAAATTGAAAAAGACAAAAACAAAAACAAAAAAAATATTATAAATTCTGTTTATTTCAAACGATGAGTCGTGAATGAATGTATCACTTTAAATATAGTTTTTTTTCTTATTCTTTTTATAAAGTATTGCGCGTATATATATATAAAAGGCTTAACCATTAAAAGACATAAGTTTAATCATCATCGTCATCATAGTCATTATCATAGTTCAACATCTTACATTATACATCTCACTTATAGACGTAAGAAATTATAATAATTATCACATTTTCTTTATATTTAGTGAAAATATATAAATAGATTTTTGTCAATAATTTTAATGCCGACAATTTCTTAAAAAGTTGACACTATTTTCTATCACTTTTAATGATTAAAATTTGACTGATTGAATTTGTGCTTCATCAATAAAAAATTTAATATCTTTCGTATGTTGTTTTTTTATTTCTTACCAAATCAAAATTGGTTTAGCCAATAAAAATCTCATTAAAAATAAATTTCACGTGTTTTAACAGTCAATATATTCCATTTCATCTGATACCAAAAAATAAAATAAAATAAAATATGAAAAACAGAAAAGAAAGAAAGAAAGAAAAGAAAGAAAGAAATGAGATTTATATTAAAATTTTATCTTTATTACATTTTTTTCTTTCATATAAAAATTGTCTGTTTTCATTTTTGGTTTATTGCAAAATATAAGAAAAACAAAAAAAAATTGGTTTTGTGTAATGAAGAACAAAAATAAAATTTATCATAATCGAAAAAGGAAGAACTCTGGATAAGAAAAAAAAAGGAAATTATTCTTGTATATGAATTGCAAACATGCAATTTGATTGATGTGTGTCTTCATAATTTTGCGGTTCAATATATATTTTTTTATTACTCATATTTTATTTTAAAGAATGTCTGTGGAGTAGAAAAATAAAAGGTTTTAGAAGACAAAAAAAATAGAGTCTCATAATGATAAATAAGAATATTCTTTAAATTTGACAGTTTCTTATATAGACAATCACTAGAAATATTCTCTCTTATACATTGAATGTTCACTCTGTACATATTTTAGAATTGAATCATCACAAAAAAAATGATACAGCAATTAATCACAGGTGATTTTTTTTTATGTACATTGAAAATTGTTTTAATTTGTAAATGACAACCATTATTATTTATTTATTTATTTTAATAGATATTAGATTTTTTTCTATTTAAATTGAAAAGTTAATCGTATTAAAAATATTTTCAGTTACACCTATTTGCTACTTAACTGAATTATTTTTATTATTAACGCGTGATTTAAATTTCACGTAAGAAGAAATAATGAATCAAAAATAAAAAAAATGAACAACGTTGAATAACGCGATTATGAAATTCATAATACAAATTTTCTTTATTATTTAAAGATATTTTAAGTTTGTCATTCTAGTATTTTTTTTGTTTATAAAACTTGAATGAATCTAATTTTATGATCTGAAACTTCTGTGTATTTACATTATACCGACAGTTACCATCCTAGACTAATTATCAGATAGGAAATTGTTTTCACCTTCAATGTAGATGATGACAATTTTCTCTTGTAGATGATAATGTGACTGCATTAATGACAATTATTGTTGTCTTCTACAATTTTCAATTAATTTATAGTTTTTTTTTAGCGCCATATTTTTTTTTTCTCATTTATTTTATTTTGCGTAACTTTTTTGTTTTTGTTCTTTCTTAATTTCACCAAAAAATAAATTTATTATAATATAACTTCCTGTGCAATAAAAATATATATTTTATAACAATTTATTCTCATTAAAAGATTGAAAACTGGTCTTATTTCGAATTCCAAAATGTATGTAAGAAAAACAAAAACAAAAAACAACAAAAAAAAAAAAAAATATAAATACTTAATGCATAAAATAATAAATTTATATTTATTTCAACTTGGTTTTAAGAGAAAAAAAAACAAAAATATATCTTTTGAATATTGGTTCCACTTGGACTTGGGTCACATATATGAAAGACTCTGACTTTATAAATACATTCCAAAAGTCAATGTATAAATGTGAATTATTGAACGGAATAATTAATAGCCAGTAGAATTATTTAAAGAAAAAAATAAAAAAGAAACGTAATTTTTATGTGTTTTTCTTTATTTCAATTAATTGACAAGAAATTGAAAAGAACAAAGTGTAAATGTTGTGTTGTTTCTAGTAAAATAAGTGGCATTACCGCTTCCGTTCTTCATCTGATTATATTTTTCTAGCAATTCTTGTAAATTACTAACAAAAACGAAATGATCAGTTAAACTGTTAAGAAACTTAAATGGAGAAGAAGAAAAATATTTTACTTCTTTAACACTTTGTGTTTATTTATTTTTTGTTTTGAGGAAAAAAAATAAAATAAATTAATGGCTAACTTCTAAATGATCCATTTGCACGCAATAAACTTCATTTCATTTGACCACAATCATCTATATACCATTACACTGTTGACTAGACATTGTCTGGTAGGTCTTTTTTTTATATATTTTGTATTGTTTTTTTTTTTTTGCTACAATTTTCTTGTCGTTTTAATTAAAAACGAATAAAAACATTATTAAGAAGAAACAAAAAAATGTCTGTTTTTTTTTTATTCACATTTAACACTTCACAAGTTTTATTAAATGTATACAAAAGTCAAGTCAAAACAAACAATAAAAAGATCATCATTTTGTCCATGACTTTAACTTTTTATATTTCTTAAAAAAAAAAGAGAGAGAGAGAGAGAGAGAGCGTGTCCAGAATGTATCAGACAGAAATCAGACAAAATGAAATAACATTTGAACTTATCAAACAGCGAACTTTTTTTTTTTGTTTTGCTTTTCAATTTTTTAATTTTCGGCAGCAATTTTTTGTCTTGTCTTGTCCTGTCTTGTTAATAAAATGCCATAAATAAATTATTGGATTGTTACCGATTTTTTTATTTATGGAAACACCCAAAAAAAAAAAAAAAAAGAAAATAATTTGCAAGTAAATAATTAAACTTTCTTTTCCTTTTGTACAATTTTATACAAATAAGAAGAAAAAATATATACATTTTGACACATCATTTTATATATTGAAATTATTTCTACATTAATACGGAGAAGAACATTGAATGAAACAACAATATTTTATTCAAATCAATTAAATAAATAAAAAATCTGTAAGAGTATCGAAGATTTAACAATTATTTAAATTAAACAAATTTATTTTTATTACATTTTTGCCAGTGTTATTTAATTATATAAAATTTATTGTAATATGTTGATGATGCTGGTTGTTGAAGATGCTAAGAATACCATCTGTGTATGGGGTTTTTTTTTTTATTCAAACGTAAGTAAAGTCAGTAAAAATAAATCTACTTTTCTTATTTTATTTTTAAAAACGGAATGAAAATGATTCCCATCTTTTGTTTTCAATCAACACATTTTAAACCTTTAAGAATGTTTTTTTTTTTTGTTTAATAAACAATTTTGTGTTGGATGTGTTGAAGTCATCTTTCTTTTTCTTGTATTTAATAAAAAAAAAAAACAAAAACAAATTATTCTTGTATGAAAATTATTAAAAACACTAAAGGCAACAACAAAAATGTATATAAATAAAAAAGCGACGATAATTGCGTATAAATATGGACAGTAATTATGAACAGAAGATAAATTTTTATTGTCAAATTATACTAAAATCGAAATAATAATTTAAATTATTGTTTTTTTTTTCTTTATTTATCGTAATAAACATAATTGTTATTATTTTGTTGTGTCTCAATTAAAATGTAATTATTGTAATTATTCTTGTATTACATTTGTCAATAAACGTGCTTGCTAAATTAATTGCAAATATTTTTATTCATAATTTCGTAACAGAATATAATTGCAAAAATACAATAATTTTTGATTGAACCAAAATTAAAAAAGAGAAAAAAAAATGCGTTTACAACGAAAACAATAAAAACAGTTTTGACCCCGGTTCAACCTATATTTTTTAATTTCTAAAGTAAAATTAAAAGCCTTTCGAAGATAGCTCGATTGTAACATGATTGCAAAATTATTTTCAACATAAAAACTAATTAAAATAAAAATAAAGAAATTTATGCGCTTTAAAATTGTTGTAATTTAAAAAAAAAAGAAGAAAAAACAAATATAAAAATAGAAAACGTTGAAATTAATCAAAATAATCTAATTATTTTCTAAAATTTATCGACTTGAGTTCACATTTTTATATTGTTTTATGCGCGAACATAAACAATCCATTTGCAATTTGTTACATAAGTCATATATGTAAAAGCAACAACCATAACATTTGTACAATCAAATGAAAGAATCTTTCATCATAACCGCATATTCATTACTTAATATTAAATGGTAATTAAATGTTTCTCTTTTCTTTGATTTTGTTCCAAATAATAAATTAACTTGTAAAAAAACAGACACAGTTTTTTACTATTTTCAAACATTTGTAATTTTCTGCTTATTCAAATACAAGTACATCCTACTAAACTTAAAGACGGACTAAAACGAATTTCTTTAACAAACGTTAAATTGCAAAAATTTCTTTAACGTTTTAATTACTTATAGTGAAAATTTTTTAGTTGTTTTTCCTTTAAGATGCAACTTATAGAATTTGTGAGAATACAAATTAACTCTAAGTTTTATGATTTGTGTTTTTTTTTTCTTTTTACTTTATTGATAATTATAAAATCTTTAATTTATTTATTGCAACATTTTGTAATTATTTTAAACTCCTTCTCTAAGTTAAGCAATTTTTAAATTATAAAGAAATTCCATATTTTGCTAATTTATTTTATTTTTTTTGTTGTAACTTTTAACTTTCAATGCGAAATAATGACAAGAAGAAGAAAAATAAGTTACAAACCGACACGGATAATGAGAAGAAAGATACAAATTTTTACCAAAAATGAAGACTTTGTATTCATGGTAATGTGGGAAGAAGTTTTTTTTTTTTGTTGGTTCTTATAAATTTGTTCAGATCAGAAGAACGATTGAAATTTTGTGTTGTGTTTTTTTTTCGTTAAAAAAATTTATTTATGCAACGCAAGTGATTTTCTTCTTGTTATATATAATTCACAAAGTAACAAAGAAAATCATAAGAACTTCAATATAACATTCTTACCTTGTCACTTTCATAATATTTCCATATTATAAAATATTCTCTCTGTCTTCATAAATAATAAAATATAGATTTCCTGATTCTTAACTTTTGTCGTTCCTTATAAATATATCTCGTTGTTATAAACGTCACAATTTAATAATCCCAAAAATTATTACCAAATCATGTTGACAGATTGAACAAAATGACAAGAGAGAAAAAAAAATTTGTAAGTTGTAATAAATATCATATTAAAGATTACAAATAATAACATAACTTTTATAATAATATCAATGTGAATGGTTTAATACTGTATCTAATCCCTTAATTTAATTCATTGTTGGAAATGAAATAATAAAATAGAATTCATAATGTCTTTACAAACATAAAAATAATATAATTTGTACTAAATCGATTTACTTAAAAATTTTTTCATTTTATTGTAAAACTTATAAAACTTGTGTAATGCACAGCATAATTTTATAAATACATTATTTATTAGACTTTTAACACCTTAATTTCCATTTGAACTTTAATTGAAATTATTTTTTTATTGTCTGTCGGTTAGCAGTTTTATTTTTTTTTTGTGTAACCAAACATAATATTTAAAGCGATTAAACAATTAACCTTTTAACATTTTTTTTTATGTCATGTCATGCTTGAAAAGTGTTAACACAAAAATTGAATAAAAAAACAAAACAACAGAAATTCTTTTTTTATTTTAAATTGGAAAAAGAGGTGACGAAGGGTTAAAAAAATATGTAATTAATTGTTAGAAAGATAAATGAAGAATTGAAACAAATGGAAAATGTGTTAAAAAGAAATTAAATTTTAACAAAAAAAAAATAAAGTCGATGCATTTTAATAAATTTCGTTGATGCATTTTTGAATGATTTCTGTAATACAAAAAAGATGAAAGACAGAACAGTCTTAGTGTAAAAAAAAAATACATTAAACTGGATTTTGTAATAAAGCAATAAATAAAAATGTTCTTCTTTATTTTCTTAACATAAAATAAATAAAATGGATCAAAGTAAAAAAAAAATATATATACAAGAAGAATGATGAAGTCAACATTATTTTATACATGAGGATTGGAATTGAAATTAACCAATAATAATAATAATAATGATGTTACATCATGTGAATATTTGTCCATTTTGTCTGTCTTTTAACTTTATTCTTTTATTTATTATTTTTCTTCTCTTTTTTGTTAAGGAATGCAGAAAGTTTATATATACAAAAAAAAAATGTAAGCAAAATGATACAAGTGTTCATCGCTTGTATTTCTTCAATGAAAGAAATCAAAGAGAAGAAAAAAAAAACAGAATAAATAAAAAATATAAGAACAAAAATAAAAGAATTGTAAAAGTTGTGATAAAAAATCGATTATTGATAATAAAGTTGAATAATAAATATTTTATTACCCAAGCATGCATACACACACATACATGTAAAGGACATAAAAAATATATAAATAATTTTGTAATTAGCTACTGGACTTTTTTTATTTTTTTCTCTTAAAGGAGGTATTTTATAATAATTTAACGACTCTTTCTACCGAAATATAACCAACTGGCGTCTTCATTATTTTAAATATAAAATTTTTTTTGGACCATCAGAAACCAAATTTAAAGAAGAAGATGAAAAAATCCATTAAAAAAAATATCAGTTTGCGATTTTCTTTAATTGTGTCTGCATTCATTACTTGCAAGAAACAGCTAATAACAACCACAACAAGAAAATGTATACATTAAAAAAAATGTTATAAAATTTTATTCGAACACGAATTTAACCCACAATCATAATCTTTCACCTTTTTTAATTTCAATTGCATATTCTATTGCTTTCTGTCCATAATCGGACAAACAAAAATATTTCAAATATTGCTCTGTTGATGATGAGTCTGATGCAAGCAGATGACTTCTCGTTCTTTAGTTTTTTTTTAAATCTTGATCAAAATATTAAAACATTTATAATTGGAATAAATACATCATTTCTCCCTCACTCTCTCATTATTCTGTGAAACATAATGTAATCACTTCTACGTCAGACAATGTAAAACACTCAAATTACCTGAGAATGGTAAACTCAACCTACACAATTTTTTAATTATAAAAATCCAATGACGTATATTTTACGGTTGACGTAAATAAATAATCAAACAATATTTATATAACCCATTTTATATAATTTTGTCAGTGACATTTTTTTGTTTTGAAGAAATCCAACAAATATTACCTAAAATTCAAGGATTTACAGTATTTTTCATGCAACTTAAATATGAAGTTAATTTGTTCTACTTTATCAAAAGAAGTGAAATGTTTTTTACTCATGTCAAATGATTGTTAAAAAATCGAATAATATAAAAAAAAACCCAGTTGCAGATGCATTTATTGAAGTGTTTCTTGATGACGTATATTCTGTTTAGTTCTAAATTTACTAAAATATATTTTCTCTTTATGAATAGAGATAATCTGTTATATTTAGTTCATAACTATTAGTTATTTACTCCATTCAATCAACAATTTTTCATTTTAGTCACAGTGAAAAATTAACACAAAAGATGACAAAGTTTCTCAACAAAATACAAACTTATGGCAAAGATAACATTAAAAGAAAAACGCAACATTAAAATATGTTAAGCTGCTAAAGAAATTATAATTTTTTTTTTTAAATTAGTTAATTTTATAATTTTATAAATTTTTATTTATTATTTTGTAATATTTTTTTTATATTTGAATAACATTGCACAAATCACATACATCGTTCTTGTACAATATTTACTTCAGCAACGTAAATGGAATTTTTTGCTCATTAACAATAATGCGAAATCTTTTAAGCCTTAAAGTTTTAAAAATTATAATGATGAAGATGGTAAAGAAAAAAAATAATGACATTAGATAATGAGTTCAAAAGATCAACTAAAAATTATAGATTTTCTTCATTATTATTTTTGTTTTCTTTCTTCTTACAAAATACAGTTTAAATTAAATGCAATAAGGAAGTTACTATTAACTGGAATATTTCTCTGATTAATTTCTATTCTATCAGTCATAATTTTTATCTTATTATTATTTAATAAGATCAAAAGGGTTAGAAATCCTCTTTACGATGATTAGATTTTGATTAATTACAATAATTTTTGTTCTTTATTTCGACATTCTGTCAACAAATAATAAATTGAATTTTCTTCAAAAAGATTGACTTTTATTGACAGTTTTTTAAGTAAACAAATATTATGTTTTGTTTGTTTTGTTTGTACATCTGAAATGTCAATCAAAACATAATTTGTATAAAGATCAATTAAACTGATTAAAATAAATAGAAATTTCTCTGTTACTTCTTCATCTTAAAATCTAATGGAAGAATTTCATTCAAACAAAAAAAAAACAAGAACAAAATGTAGAATAAGAAAATGATATTTCAATTCAACTATACAGTTCCAAAAATCAAACTAGATACTACATACAATTTTGTATAAACGTAAAGTAAATTTAAAGATAAAAATCCAATCATCTTAGTTTTGTTTACAATTGTTATTTTGTTATATATAAATCGTCCGTTAGTATTATAGACAATCTCTTAAAATTTTAAAGAAGAAAACCAAATAAGAAACATTAAAAAGTAAAAACATAAATTATAGAAAAATAAAAATGTTCTCTCTTATTCTTTAAAGAAAAATCTTCGTCCCATGACCATAAGCACGAGTCATAAGAGACCACAAAATTTGTTACAATTTAAACGAGAGTTTATCCAACAATAAAAATTAGTTGATTTCACTTTTTTCTATAAATTTTATTGAAAAGAAATTATAAAACAAAAACAAATGAAATTTACTTGTGTTTATGTTTGTAAGAATAGAATCATAATGAAAATTATTTAAAGAAACAAATAGAATACAATGAAGAATTGAAACAAATAAATTATCAAAACAATTGTTAATAATAATAATAATAATATACTTTCAACAAAAACTTTTTGTTAAATTATAGGAAAAAAACACAAACGACAAAATGGAAAAGAAAAAAATAAGAAATAAATGGAAAAACAGAAATTATTGATGATCATTATGATCATCAATGAAAATGTTATTGATCTCTGACCATATTTGTATGCATTAAAAAAATACCCCACAGACAGAAACAAGATAGATAGACAGACAGACCATCGCGAAGGAGGAGAAAATCAGTATAGTATCATCGTCCGGTCTCTAACCTCAATTATTTTTTTTTTCTTTTCTTTTGAGTAAAAATCATTTATTTTCTTATTATGTTTTCTGTCTGATATTGATCTGGATATTGATTATCATTTAAAGAATATTAATAAACTTACATATAGAAAATGTTCTAATTAGTATTTGTAAATCAAATGCAACACACACACCCACCCAACTCCCCCTACCCCCACTGACATTGAAAGTCAATATTTAAATTAAGGATTTTTTCTTTAGTTTGTTTTTGTTTTACCCAAAAAGTAATTAATCAAATTGAACAAAATATTATTGAATGTAGGTACCTTTTTTTTCTTATTTTTGATCATAAATCAAAATTAGAGTGATTCATTTTGTTTGTTGGTTGGTGTTTTCTTTTTGAAGTTGTTTTTTGTTTTTCTGTTTTTTTTTTTTCGTTTTGTTTTAAGATAAAAGAAAAAATATATATTTTTAAACTATAACAATTTGCTAAACCCACAATCTCATTTTAACTAATAATAATAAATTATTGTTACAATTGAAATCTTAAAAAAAAAAATCACATCGATCTGTATGAAAACCAAAGACAATCACTTAAATAAAATCAGACAAGAAACAAAAGTTGTAAAAATCTGGCACAAAATTATGCTAATAAGTATAAATAAATACAGTAGATTCTTGGTAACATTTTGATAAAAACTTTAAAATTAAAATTTACTCCATTTTTCAATTGAAATTTATTGCACTAAGATCTCTGATAATCGCTTCTGAATATTACTAAAGTTCAGCGTTGTGTCTATCATACAATAGGGCTGTCAATTTTTATTACCAGAATAAAATAATGAAAACAAGAACTTTGAATAAGAAAACAAGAATCAAACGCTTAAAGGTAGATTTATCGTTACTGATTTATTAACTTTTTAGATAGACGATTAATTTGTATCGTCTCGTACATATTGATAAAGTTATTGCGAGTCTACTGAATGTATAATATATCGACATATAAAAAATACCTAGTGCCCAAAATAATAAACAAAAAACTCAAGAACACAAATACACTAATATACACACAGTTTTTATAGTAAATTTATAATAAATGTTGTTTATTTTTTTTTTATTCCCATTCACATTATAAATTGAAATAAAATACGCAAACACGACTTCATTCAGACTTTATTCTTATAAGTTGTTCTTTCTTTCTTTCTTTCTTTCTTTCTTTTTTTGCCATTTTATTTCTTTACTTTTTATTCGCCTTTATTTTTTTTTATTTGTGTCTAAATTAAAATTTATTTTAATATTCGTTAAACGTAACGTAATATAATATTATTATTTTTTGTATTTGTATTTATAGTTTGCAAAAATGCAACTGTATAAAATGACTTATGTATATATAATGTTTTAATGTATAATTAATTTGCATATCATTTTATACGTGAATCAGCTCACAATATAAACATTATCAATATTATGGGTGAGGATTAATTTCATTTGTTTGTTTATTTGTTTGTTTTTCGTTTTTGTTTTGGAGTTGGACATTGTTAATTAGACGGTATTGCTTATGGGATAAATATTAATATCCGTCAAGCATATGATTTTAGTGAAAATTTAATGGGTCGAAATTAATTTTATCTTTATAATAATGGAATAGAAATTTGTCTGATTATATTGTGCATTTAAAATCTGAGCAAGAATAAAATCCAATTAATAGAAATAATCAAAAAACTGAGATAATTATTTCACACAAAAAGAATCACAAATATTAAACATTAAAAGCAAATTATGTAAGTAATTTATTTACGCAGATTTTAATTTATTGTACATTTTTAACCTTATTTCTTTTATATCTGACAATAATGTGATAACAACATTTGGTTTTCTTTAAATGTAAACGAGAGACAGTTAGCACACTTTTTTATAATTCCAAGAATTGCAGAACGTAATAATTGTTAAAAAAAAGTAATCGTGTTTAAATTATTTCAAAATAATTTGTCAATACAAAAAAAAAATTATATTAACTCTTTTCATAAATACGAAAAGTTATGAGAATTAACTCTACACTGGAAGTAAAAATAAAGAATAACAGAGAAAAATTGATGAACATTTTTGAACACAACAAAACAGTATTTTAAATTTTCACACAAATAAAGAAATAAATCAACTGATCTAATCAGTTTATATAAAATCAATTAACTTTTAAATCAAGTTTGAATCTAAATATTAAATTAATTGCTCAGAATTATTCCGCTATAGTTACATGTAACTAAAAATATAACTTAGTTACTGTTACTTGTAACTTGTTGTAACTGTATCTATTATTAAAAAAACGTAAGTGTGTAACTATAACTTTGGATAAAAATTATAAGTTCCCTGTAGGTAGAGTAATAAATTACTTTACTTTTAAATTTAAAGTTACAAGGGACATTTTATAGAATTTGTGACAAATATTTAAGAATTTTATTTGAATATGTTAAAAAAATGAATAATAATTTACTAAACTTATAAATATAACTTGTGATTGGTAACTAATAAAAATATTTTATCCAGCCATAATTTTATTGACTTTCGTCGACTATAGAATTTAGCCCATCAAATTTTAGATAACGTTGTCAAGAGTAAAATGAATTGAGAATTCAGATAAACTTTATAAAAATTGTTTTTCAACATTGTGTAAATTCACAACAATACAAATCCAGGAAATATTAACGTGGTTATTTGATGAAATGTAAAAATTAAAAAGTGAATTTATTTTATGTAATTTTTATTCAGAAATCAAACAACAAATACATTCACTTAATGAATTTTCAAAAGCTTATCATTAAATTGAAATTAGTTTAATACTTTAATTTAAGTTTTTGTTAATTTATTGTACAGTTTTAAGCTAATTTCTTTAATTTCGGTCATTATTGTGATATCAACACTTGGTTTATTTTTATTAACAGACACAGTCAGTGCAGCTTTATATTTTCCTGGAATAACTGTTGGTAATGATTGATGATAAAATTTATCGTATATGTAGTCTGTCATAATAATTTTCCCCTGCAAACAAATGTTAAACTAATTTCTGTTCTTAAATAAAAAATAAAGTTATAGAAATTACCTGTGTAGGACAAGATTTAACATTAAAAGTGTCTAGTATTTTACGTGGAGCCCATAAAGAACTTTTACTGGTATTATACTCTCTAATGACATCACATAAATCTTCAGTTATGTCAATAGGAAATTTCACATATCTAAGGTTTTCCTTTTTCAAAAAAAGTATACGTATCTACAAATAATTATGTGCTTTAAAATAGAAACATTTTGATATGAAAAAATAACCAACATATAAATGATCAATTGAATGAACCAGTTCAGAATCGATATTTAATAATGTTACTGTTCGGTTAAGTTGCTTGATAGAACAATTAAAATATTTAAAAACTGTCGTATCTTTATTTTCACAATGAAATCTTTCAACATTACCTTCATACATAAACTGTAAACATAATTTAAATTATTATTAAATGTTGCCACAAATTTATTTTCATCTAGAGATTAATTTATTAAACTTTATTTGATATTTAATTCTTACTTGAAATCCTACAATTTCAACACAAATATAAAGAAACACTAAAAAACTGATAATCTTTTTCAAAATCATTTTAATTTTTACACAATAACAATTTGTTTGAATTTTCACTCAAATAATAAATAAATTTGCTTTTCCACTCAGTTTATATATAAAGCCAAAATAACAAATAATTAACTATTAATTAATAAAATATCTATAAGTTTTAATCTAAAAGAGAATTTAATTACTCATAATTATGTATTTAAATAAAGAATATAATCGATTTTGGTGCTAGTCTGTATTTAAAATAAGTGCATGTACAAAAAGTTGTTGTTATTTTTACAATGAACTTTTTCGATTTAATTTAAATTCAGCAATAAAATTGCAATATTGAAAAGAGTAAAAATACAATTGGGTAAATAAATCAGATAAGCCTTAAAAAAATTATTTGTCTCCATTTTGTCACACGAAAATAACAGAATAAACAGAAATAAAAATAATCACATGGATACCAGGTAACTTGGTGTTGATTAGTGCACGATACAATATTAAACAAATTTTTGAATTTTCTGACAATAACGAAAAAACAACCATTGGTTTCTTATTATCAGGGGACACAGATAACATAACTTTAAATTTACCAGAAATTACTGAAAGTTATGTAAATAGGTAATCTAATATATTTAAGATTTTCTTATTAATAAAAAAACATTTTAGGTACCTAAAATTAAGTTTAAAAATACGCATCAACATATTTTATTATCGTTTTTAAAGTGGATTATTATCTATTTAATTTGAATTCAGTGATGAGAAACAGTGAAGTGTTGGCAAGAGCAAAACATCAATTTAGAACCAAAATAGAATTGTGTTAACAGAAAAAAATATTTTAACAATTTGAAAATAGGTCAATACAAAAAAAACTCCGATAATGTTCATATCATAATATCATATTCCGATATTTGGTGTAATTTCAAAAAGTGGTCTATACAAATTTTATTCAATATAAAACAAAGATAATTTTTTAATTAAAATAAAATTATATAAATTCAAATAATTTCTCAATTTTTATTAAATGGAGAAATTATTTTATTAACTTATTTATCCTTTTGTCATTTTATTGTACAGTTTTTGACTAATTTGTCTAACCTCTACGATTGCTGTGACTGTTAACGATATTGTCTTTTTATCAACTGAAACAAACATTATTGTTTTAAATATACCTGGAGTTAATGTATTTACTGTTTGTGAAAAGTATCTATCATGCTTAAAGTCTTTCACAATGAATTTTCTCTAAAAAAATAAAAATTGCTTTAAGTATTATTGCAAAATATGCAAAGTTATGAGGATTACCTTAATGGGACAAGATTTGATATTTACACAGTTTAATGCCGTAGCTGGAACCCACTTAGAAATTAAGGTGCCATTAAAATTTTTCAGCAAATCACAGATATCCTGAGTATAGTCTATTGGAAATTTAACGTATTTGAGATTTTCTTTTTTATACATAACCATATGCGCCTAAAAAACGTTTCAGATTAAATCTCGGATTAAATATCGAAATATTTTCATATAAGACAAAACTCACATATAAATGTTTAATTTGATGCTTCACCTCAGCATCTATATTTATAATTGTTGTTCGATTCACAAATTTCAAAGAACAATTAAAATACTTAAAAATTGATTCATTCTTGTTTACACACTGAAATCTTGGCCAAATTGTTTCATACATAAACTGTAATAAAATTTAATTAAATGTAAATAATTTAATTGACTTTTATTTCACGTATTTTCCTTACATGAAATCCTAGAATTTCAATACTGATATAATGAAATACTAACAAACTGATAAAAATTTTCAAAAACATTTCATTTGATAGGATTGTAAAACGTTTAAAATTTACCACAACAACAATATTGAATTTTTATACAACTAATAAATAAAATTGATGGTTCCATTAGTTTATATAAAGCCAAAATAAAAATTGACTTTATTAATCTGAATTTAATGTGAGGATTATATTCTAATTCATCATGTTTATTTTTTCTAACGAATCATGTAATTGCAAAATAAACAATGAAAATATTAATAATAATTTTCAAAATATTTTATGACAGTATAGTAGATTAAATTTGTTAATGTTTCAAATCTTTTTGATGACTTTCTATGATAATCTGATAATGTAAAATTCACTTCCTAGAATATAAAAACTACAAAATGTAACTATAGGATTAAAGTGTAAAAAGTTAATTAAAAAAATTAATCTGAATTTAATGTGAAGATTATATTCTAATTCATCATGTTTATTTTTTCTAACGAATCATGTAATTGCAAAATAAACAATGAAAATATTAATAATAATTTTCAAAATATTTTATGACAGTATAGTAGATTAAATTTGTTAATGTTTCAAATCTTTTTGATGACTTTCGATGATAATCTGATAATGTAAAATTCACTTCCTAGAATATAAAAACTACAAAATGTAACTATAGGATTAAAGTGTAAAAAGTTGTGAGTATCACGGTTTATATTCCGTAACGTATTGAGTAGAGAAGCTGTTTATAGACAACTCTGAAGGTTGAGATAGCTCGGGCAAGTTTTGGAAGCATATGTATTGTATTTTCGTACTGACATTAATGTATTCGTTGCCCAAACTATTAATTCAGGAACTTATACAGTCGGAATGATATACATGTAGCATACGAAAAACTTCTACTTTTTGATAACATTACGCAAGCCTTCAATTATGCAAATAGATAATTGTCACACAGATAATAATAATAAAAAACAATAGACACATCAGAAACTGTTCGCCACGATAAAACACTGCTTAGCGAATAACAACGGATCACTTAAAAAACTCATTGACTTCAGAAAATCAACAAAACTAATAAATTACCATTAATAATTCAACTGGTACTAATAATAATAACTCTGTAGGTAAAGTAATATAAATTCCATTAATTAAAAACAAATAGATGTGCAATTTGAATCAGTTTATATAAAACCAAAATAACAATTAATTAACTATTAATTAATAAAATATCTGTGAGTTTTAATCTAAACATTGAATTTAATTATATGCAAATAATTATCTTTTTAAAATAAAGAATTTAATCGATTTTCGGGCAAAAATAATACGCATATGCATATTTTATTTCCGTTTTTAAAGTGGATTTTTATCGATTTAATTTGAATTCTGTGATAAAATACTGTGAAATCTTGAAAAGAGCAAAACATCACTTTGGTTGGAACCAAAACTCAAGGTGAGATCCAGAATCGTTATGTGTATAAAAATGGGATTGTGACAAAAAAAATTTAATATTTTGATAATATACAGAGCTATATAAAGATATTTGGTGTAATATCAAAAAGTGATCTATAATTGCAAAAATTTTTCAATAATCATAAAACAAAGATAATTTTTTAATTAAAATAAAATTATATAAATTCAAATAATTTCTCAGTTTTAATTAAATAGAGAAATTATTTTATTAACTTATTTATTCATTTATCCTTTTATTATACAATTTTAGACTAATTTCTCTAACCTCTGCGATTGATGAGATAATTACGGATGTTGTCTTTTTATCAAATGAAAAAAATACTATTATTTTAAATATACCTGGAGGTATTGTAGGTGCTGATTGTGAATAGTATTTATCATGCTTAAAGTCTTTCACAATGAATTTTCCCTAAGAAAATAAAAATTGCTTTAAGTATTATTGCAAAATATGGAAAGTTATGAGGAAGGTAATAGGACAAGATTTAACATTTAAAGAGTTAAATACCGTAGCTGGAACCCACTTAGAAATTAAAGTGCCATTATAATTCTTCAGCAAATCACAGAGATCCTGAGTATAGTCTATTGGAAATTTATCGTGTTTGAGATTAGAATATGCGCCTAAAAAACGTTTCAGATTAAATATCGAAATAATTTCATATAAGACAAAACTAACATATAAATGATTAAGCTCAGCATCTATATTTATAATTATTGTTCGATTCACAAATTTCAAAGAACAATTGAAATAGTTAGAAATTGATGTATTTTGTTTACACAATCAAATATTGAACAAATTGTTTCATACATAAACTGTAATAAAATTCAATTAAATGTAAATAATTTAATTGACTTTTATTTCACGTATTTTCCTTACTTGAAATCCTAGAATTTCAATACTGATATAATGAAACACCAACAAACTGATAAAAACTCGCCAAAACATTTTAACGTTTAAAATTTAATAAAATTTTCCACAACAACAATATTGAATTTTTATACAACTAATAAATAGAATTGATGGTTCCATCAGTTTATATAAAGCCAAAAATAAAAATTGGCTTTATAAGAGTAATCTGAATTTAATTTGAAGATTTTAATTCATCATGATTATTTTTAACAACAAATCATGTAATTGCAAAATAAGCAATGAAAACAGTATAATTTTCACAATATTTTATTTAGTTTTAAAATTCTGTCGGTGAGAAATTCGATGAAAGTAATAGATTAAATTTGTGAATGTTTCAATTCAATGGGAACAAAACTCCATAGTGACGTCATTAATTATTAAATGTACAAAAATAGTTCTTCAGAATTGTGAATAAACCACAAAAGTATCATATACGGTGGGATACAAGGGAATTTGGTCTAATCAAAGAAATAGGTAATTTTAATTTTTTAATATAAATGTGACAATATTTCATATAGAATTTAATATTAAGAGGAAAGTATTTTAGTTACATATTTATGCATTTTTTATTTTATTGTACATTCTTAAACTAATTTCTTTAAACTCAACAACAGCTGTGATAATTACCGATGTTGTCTTTTTATTTACAGAAAGAATTAAAGTTGCTTTAAATATACCTGGAATTATTGCAGTCTTTGATTGTGAATAGAATTTATCATACTTATAGTCTTTCACAATCAATTTGCCCTACGAAAAATATAAATTTTATTTAAATTTGATTATGAAGTATGAAAACACATGTGAATTACCTTAATAGGACAAGATTTTATATTAAAAGATTCAAGTATCATGGGTGGAATCCAAATAGAACTTCTACTGTTTTTATAGTTTTTCAATAAATCACATTTTAAGTTAAGTCAATTGGAAGTCAATTGGAAGTCAATTGGAAATTTAACATATTTGAGATTTTCTTTTTTATAAAAACGCAGACGTTCCTAAAAAAACTTATTAAATTTAAGTTTCGCTTTAAAATAGAATAAATATTTTAGACTAACATATAAATGATTAATTGGATGAGTCAGCTCAGCATCGATATTTAGAATTGTTGTTGTTCGATTAAGTGACTTTAAAGAACAATTAAAATATTTAAAAAGTGATGAATCTTTGTTTTCACAATCAAATCTTTGTAAAATACTTTCATACATAAACTATAAGAAAAATTATAAAATGTGTACACAAATATAAGCTTAACTTACTTTTATTTCAATTTTTATTATTACTTTGTATCCTAAAATTCCCACAACAATATGAAGAAACACTAAAAAACTGATAAACTTTTTTAAAATCATTTTAAGTTGTACAGAATAACAATCTGTTAGAATTTTCACAAGAATGATAAATAAATTTGTTGTTCCGAACAGTTTATATAAAGCCAAAATAACAAATAATCAATTATTATAAACAATAAATTATATCTGAGTTTTAATCTAAATATTAAATTTAATTACACATAATAAGGCATACTTTAAAAATTTAAATAAAGAATTTAATCGATTTGATGCCAACATTTAAAATAAGTGCATGTGCAAAAAGTTTGTCGTTATTTTCAATGAACTTTTTCGATTTCAACAATAAAATTGCAATATTGAAAAGAGTAAAAATACAATTGAGTAAATAAATCAGATAAGCCTCACAAAAATTATTTGTCTCCATTTTGTCACACGAAAATAACAGAATAAACAGAAATAAAAATATTCATATGGATACCAGGTAACTTGGTGTAACTACAATAAAAATTAGTGGTTATTTTTTGGTAATTTTTATACAAACAGAAAATACAATTTTCACATAAAATTTCATTGTACATAAATTACCAAAAATATATTTAAATGTTGATTAGTGTTTATTATTAAACTAATTTTTGAAATATCTGAAAATAACGAAAAGACAACCATTGGATTCTTATTATCAGCGGACACAAATCACATAACTTTAAATTTACCAGAAATTACTGAAGTTTATGTCAATAGGTAATCTAATATATTTAAGATTTTCTTATTAATAAAAAACCATTTTAGGTACCTAAAATTAAGTATAAAAATACGCAGCAATATATTTTATTGTCGTTTTTAAAGTAGATTAAGTATTATCTATTTAATTTGAATTCAGTGATGAAAAGCTGTTAAGTCTTGGTAAGAGCAAAACATCAATTTAGAACCAAAATACACCAAAAACTCCGATAATATACAGAGCGAAATAAAGGTATTTGGTGTAATGTCACCAAGTGGTCTATACTTGCAAATTTTATTCAATAATCATAAAACAAGGATAATTTTTTAATTAAAGTAAAATTATATAAATTCGAATAATTTCTCAATTTTTATTAAATGGAGAAATTATTTTCTTAACTTATTTATCCTTTTGTCATTTTGTTGTACAGTTTTTGACTAATTTCTCTAACCTCTACGACTGATGTGATAATTACAGATGTTGTCTTTTTATCAACTGAAACAAACATTATTGTTTTAAATATACCTGGAGTTAATGTAGGTGCTGATTGTGAAAAGTATTTATCATGCTTATAGTCTTTCAAAATGAATTTTCCCTAAGAAAATAAAATTTGCTTTAAATATCATTGCAAAATATGCAAAGTAATGAGAATTACCTTAATAGGGCAAGATTTAATATTTAAAGAGTTTAATATCGTAGCTGGAATCCAATTAGAAACTAAGAAACCATTATAATTTTTCAGCAAATCACAGAGATCTTGAGTATAGTCTATTGGAAATTTAACGTATTGGAGATTTTCTTGTTTATACATAACAATATGCCCCTAAAAACAGTTTCAGATTAAATCTCGGATTAAATATTGAAATAATTTCATATAAGACAAAACCAACATATAAATGATTAATTTGATGCTTCAGCTCAGCATCTATATTTAAAATTGTTGTTCGATTCACAAATTTCAAAGAACAATTAAAAGAGATAAAAATTGATGTATTTTTGTTTACACACTCACACCTTGGCCAATTTGTTTCATACATAAACTGCAATAAAATTTAATTAAATGTAAATAATTTAATTGACTTTTCTTTCACGTATTTTCCTTACTTGAAATCCTAGAATTTCAATACTGATATAATGAAACACCAACAAACTGATAAAAACTCGCCAAAACATTTTAACGTTTAAAATTTAATAAAATTTTCCACAACAACAATATTGAATTTTTATACAACTAATAAATAAAATTGATGGTTCCATCAGTTTATATAAAGCCAAAAATAAAAATTGGCTTTATAAAAGTAATCTGAATTTAATTTGAAGATTTTAATTCATCATGATTATTTTTAACAACAAATCATGTAATTGCAAAATAAACAATGAAAACAGTATAATTTTCACAATATTTTATTTAGCCTTAAAATTCTGTCGGTGAGAAATTCGATGAAAGTAATAGATTAAATTTGTTAATGTTTCAATTCAATTGGAACAAAACTCCATGGTGACGTCAATAATTATTAAATGTACAAAAATAGTTTATCAGAATTGTGAATAAACCACAAAAAAATCATATATAAAGAAATAGGTAATTTAAATTTTTTAATATAAATGTGACAATATTTCATATAGAATTTAATATTAAGAGGAAAGTATTTTAGTTACATATTTATGCATTTTTTATTTTATTGTACATTCTTAAACTAATTTCTTTAAACTCAACAACAGCTGTAATAATTACCGATGTTGTCTTTTTATTTACAGAAAGAATTAAAGTTGCTTTAAATATACCTGGAATTATTGCAGTCTTTGATTGTGAATAGAATTTATCATACTTATAGTCTTTCACAATCAATTTGCCCTACGAAATTAAATTTTATTTAGAAATTAAATTTTATTTAGATTTGATTATGAAGTATGAAAGCACATGTGAATTACCTTAATAGGACAAGATTTTATATTAAAAGATTAATAAAAATTAGTGTTAATTTTTTGATAATTTTTATTCAAACAGAAAATACATTTTTCACATAAAATTTCATTGTACATAAATTACCAAAAATAACATTGTATTGCAGTAATTGTACTTGTTAACGCCGGATCTTTAATGATCAAATTTTTGAAATTTCTGACAATAACGAAAAGACAACCATTGGTTTCTTATTATCAGGAGACACAGATAACAAAACTTTAAATTTACCAGAAATCACTGAAGGTTATGTAAATAGGTAATCTAATATATTTAAGATTTTCTTATTAATAAAAAACCATTTCAGGTACCTAAAATTAAGATTAAAAATACGCATCAACATATTTTATTATCGTTTTTAAAGTGGATTATTATCTATTTAATTTGAATTCAGTGATGAAAAACAGTGAAGTCTTCGCAAGCGCAAAACGTCAATAGGATTGTGCTAACAGACAAATTTTCTTTAATAAATATGTGAATACACCAAAATCCCTGATAATATACCGAGGGATACAAAGGTATTTGGTGTCAATTTTTATTAAATTGAATTATTATTTTAAATTATTTATCCATTTATTCTTTTATTGTACAATTTTAGACTAATTTCTCTAACCTCTACGATTGATGAGATAATTACGGATGTTGTCTTTTTCTCATCTGAAAGAAATATTACAATTTTAAATATACCTGGAGTTACTGTAGGTAATTATGATTGTGAAAAGTATTTATCATGCTTATAGTCTTTCACAATGAATTTTCCCTAAGAAAATAAATTTTGCTTTAAAAATCATTGCATAATATGCAAAGTAATGAGAATTACCTTAATAGGGCAAGATTTAACATTTATGGAATTTAATACCGTAGCTGGAGCCCACTTCGAAACTATACTGTCATTATAATTTTTCAGCAAATCACAGGCATCTATCACCTATTTTGAATACTCCAAAAACTCCGATAATATACAGAGCGATACAAAGGAATTTGGTGTAATTTCAAAAAGTGGTCTAGACTTGCAAATTTTATTCAATATAAAACAAAGATAATTTTTTAATTAAAATAAAATTATATAAATTCAAATAATTTCTCACTTTTTATTAAATGGAGAAATTATTTTATTAATTTATTTATCCATTTGTCATTTTATTGTACAGTTTTTGACTATTTTCTTTAACCTCTTCGACTGATGTGATAATTACAGATGTTGTCTTTTTATCAACTGAAATAAACATTATTGTTTTAAATATACCTGGAGTTAATGTAGGTACTTTTTGTGAAAAGTATTTATCGTTCGTATAGTCTTTCACAATGAGTTTTCCCAAAGAAAATAAAATTTGCTTTCAATATCATTGGATAATATGCAAAGTAATGAGAATTACCTTAATAGGTCAAGATTTAATATTTAAAGAGTTTAATGCCGTAGCTGGAATCCAATTAGAAGCTAAGGTTCCCTTATAATTTTTCAGCAAATCACAGAGATCCTGAGTATAGTCTACTGGAAATTTAACGTATTTGAGATTTTCTTTTTTATACGTAACAATATGAGCCTAAAAAACGTTTCAGATTAAATCTCTGATCAAATATCGAAATAATTAACATATAAATAATTGATTTGATGCTTCAGCTCAGCATCTATATTTATAACTATCGTTCGATTCACAAATTTCAAAGAACAATTAAAATACTTAAAAATTGATTCATTCTTGTTTACACAATCAAATCTTGACCAAATTGTTTCATACATAAAATGTAATAAAATTTAATTAAATGTAAATAATTTAATTGACTTTTATTTCACGTATTTTCCTTACATGAAATCCAAGAATTTCAACACTGATATATTGGAACACTAACAAACTGATAAAAATTCGCAAAAACATTTTATTAGACAGGATTGTGTAACGTTTAAAATTTAACAAAATTTTCCACAACAACAATACTGAATTTTTATACAACTAATAAATAAAATTGATGGTTCCATTAGTTTATATAAAGTCTAAATAAAAATTGACGTTAGAAAATTAATCTGAATTTAATTTGAAGATTATATTTTAATTCATGATGTTTATTTTTACTAACGAATCATCTAATTGCAAAATAAACAATGAAACGATTAATAATAATTTTCACAACATTTTATTTAGCTTTAGAATTGTATCGCAGACAAATTCCATGAAAGTAGTAGATTAAATTTGTTAATGTTTCAAATCGTTTTGATGACTTTGGATGATAATCTGATAATGTAAAATTCACGTCATAAAATATACAAACTCCAAAATGTAACTAAGAATATTGTATGCCTACATTAATTATAAAGGGATAAAAAAATTTATGTTTAATTGGTTAATTGTCTTATAATAATTAAATAAACGAAAGAAATTTTTTTACATAAGAAATGGCACACGTTTTTTTCTAGTTTATAATATGCCATTTGTCAGTTTGGATGTTTTATCCGGATTTATTTCGCAAAAACATTTTATTATTATTATTACTGGTGTAACGTTTAAAATTTAATAGAATTTTCCAAAAATAATTTCAAAAATTAATAGTAAATAAAATTACTTGGATGAATTTAAAATCAAAATTAAATAACCGTAGAAAATTAATCTGAATTTAATTTTATGTATATTTATTTTAATTACTCTGGATTTTTTTTTAGGAACTATTAATTTAATTGCAAAATCAACATAGTTTTTTAAAAATATTTTATTTAGATATTAAGAATGAAAATTTTGTTTGTGTCAGAGTCCTAAGTTCCATCAATTTTTTAGGCTGTGAAATATATTTGATGAAATGCGTGGATCAGATAATGTTAATCTCACTTCATCAATTTTAAACTCCAAAATGCAATTAGACACTTACATTTTGTATTTTTATTTAATCTTGTGGATTTCTTTTTTGTACTAACATTATAAGGGATAAATTATAATGGATCTATATTATAAAGGAATAAACATTTTAGGTGTTTAACTTGAACATTAATCTAAAAATATGTGTTTATAAATAAACAAATGAAATTTTGCATAAAGTAAAGGTGCACGGTTTTTTTTATCTAGTTTTTAATTTTCGGTGTTTTGATCTTGTCGAAAAATATAATCAATTTTTTTTAAATTGTTGATAAAGAAAATTATATACAACAAGATGAATAGAAAAGTAAGTAACAGGTGATAAAACTACTAACCGCAATTGCCAATTGCCATTGCTTGTATTATTTTAAACGTGACTGTTTTTATAACATAACACGCAATGCACGGTTAAACGGGTTATTAACAATATTCAATTAATTTACATATTGTGGTTAAAGCAAACAGAACAGACATAACACAGTTTTATATTTGAACTTAAATTTATATCAATTAACTGTCTTCTTAAATAATATTTTTAAACCATAATATTATTATGGTTTTCTCTAATATATTAACAATTTTTTCCTTATATTTACCTTCAGCAGATTGCGAGAATAACAATTTTTTTTTTTGCGGTTTTTCATTATATTTTATACATTTTATAATTGAGAAAAAGTTAATTGATCGATTTGATAGAATTGTTATACGTTTGTTAAATATTTTAATAAGTTTGTAGAGAAAGTTTGATATAATAATATGAAAGAAAAAAAAAATACAGAAGGCGTTTATAGAAGATCAACAGACTTCAAATGAAAATATGAAAAGGTCATAAATAAATCATAATTCTTTAAAATTTGTATTCTCATTAAAAAATATATGTTTTTTTTCCATTACATTTGTTCAGCTGATAATTTCTATTTTTGTTTGCTCATATCAAAAACTGATCACGTAAATTTTAGTAGGTATATAAATTCAATATAATAAATGAAAGCAGTGGTGGGATTATACGAACACAATTCAACCAATTTGGATATAATTTTATTGATAACAACAATTGGGTGGTTTTTAATGAAAGTGCATATAGAAAAACTTGTATATACACAAAATACAACATTATTCTGACGGTTGTACGCATTAATATTCTCAACAAAAAATCAAAGGCAACCCAGAAATAAGGAATTAGAGTGAATAAACTTCTGTGATTTTTATTTAATAATAAAAAAAAAAATATCATTAAAAAATGTCACAAAAAATGAGTTCGATTTTAAGTTGGAATTATTTTAATGTTTGATGTGTCAGTTCAGTATCGATATTTAAAATTATTGTTCGATTAAGTGTCTTCATAGAACAATTAAAATATTTGATACCAGATGGATCAATGATTTCACAAGCAGTCTTTGAAATATACCTTCATATATAAACTGTAAGAAAAATTCAAAAATGGCATTAACTGACTTTTATTTAACATTTTGTTCATACTCGAGTTTTTAAACAAATAATAAATAAAATTGGTAACTGCGTCAGTTTTTATAAAGTAAAAATCAAAAATAATTGACCTTAGAAAATTAATCTGAATTTTTAAGTATTTTATATAATTCATTGACCTTAGAAAATTAATCTGAATTTTTAAGTATTTTATATAATTCATTAAATTGCAAAATGAACAATGGAAATAGTTATAATTTTCACAATATTTTATTTTTAGTGCCAACTTCAATCAAAGTATTATATTAAATTTGATTGTGTGTTATGTACCTAATACATAGAAAACTTTGATATGAAATCCACTTCCAAAATTATAAACTCAAAATAGTAACTAAAGGACTTATTATTAAAAATTTGCACACCAACTTAAGATTTAGTATTTTTATTTAACTTTATGCGGATTCCTTTTTAGTGCTCACATTATTATAATATTATAAAGTGATAACAATTTGTGTATTTAATTTGGTAATAAATCAAAATATTGAATTTAATTATTCATAAAATTATATAAACATTTCAAGTTGATTTAAGAAAGATTAAATTTAATAGAAAAACGATTTAAAAATTACTTCACGTTAGTTACTTGAAATCCAAGAAATTCTAGAAAATCATAGAAAATCCTAGAGAATCCTAGAACATCATTAATATAAAATTTATAAATCAACAAACAAATGAAAAGGAATTAAGAAAGAAATTCAATCCTTTAATTAAATTTTTTAAGTTAGAATATTTAGTTGGTTTTGTATTAATTGTTGTATTAATTGTTGTTGCTTTTTATAATGGCTTTGTAATTTTCAATGAAATCTCTTTTTTTTTTAAATAAAAAGAAAACTACAAATATACAAAGTATTAATGTAGAATTATGGGTCCAATGCCAATGGTGATTTTATTATAAGAGATAATGGATTTTCTTGTATTTTATTAATGGCCTTTTTTTTTTTATTTATTTTTTTTTTTTTGATTCGCGTAGGAGCACACGCTGAAGATTATAACTGTTATACTCTCTTAGGCCATGATAATGATGAGCTTTTGATCATATGGTCAGTTTTTTTATTTTTTATTTATACGGGTCGAATTTTTTTCTTTCTTTCTTTTTAAAATAAAATAAAAACAAAAAATATAAAATACGACAACGACAAAATTAAAATGTGTTTGTATAAAAAAAAAAACAGACGATAATATTCCTTTACATTTTTTCTTCTCTCTCATTTTTTTTTCTTCTTCTTCTTCTTCATATCTTTTCTTATAAGAGACACAAAAGTCTATTATCTTATTATAAATTGATGTCTTATAAAGATTCATATAGTATTTTGATTTCTATATTTGTTTTTGTATTTGTATTTCTTATATAATAAATTGGAATGTATATCATTAGGTAAAAAGAAAAGAAAAAAAGAATCAACATATAGAAAGAAAAGAAAAAGAAAGAATTATGTTATAAAAAGAGAGATAAAAAAAATAGAGGTGTTTGATTACAATTTTAAGATGATCGAATAGAATCATTAGAAATGCACAAATATATATATAAAGAAAAATATATCGAATAAAAGAAATGAAAAGAAAACAACAAAATAAATAACCGTGACCTTCGATTAGACAGAAAGAGTTATAGATTTTTTTTTTTATTATTTATTTATTAATATTAATCAATGTTCATTGATCATAATCACTTGATGTAATTATATTGGCAAATTGATTCTTGATATAATCATTGGATTCATGTGTGTGTTTGTACATGTGTGTTTTTGTATTGTAATAAAATGTCTATTTTTTACAATTTATACAGTTTGTTTATAATAAAAAGAAAAACTTTTTTTTAACCTCAATTCAATATGTAAGAAAAGAATATAAAAAATATTTATTTTTTTTCCCCCTCCACTTGATAAATATTCTTCTTTATGATTAACGATAAAAAAAAAGTGTATATATAAAATTGAAACAAAACGTCACTGTTATAATTTTTTTTTTGTTGCATTTTTATTATCTGACACGCGCTAATTGAATTTGAAATAAAAATAAAATGTTTTAAAAATATGTCGCGTCCAAAAAAAGGTTTTTTTAATTAAAATTTTGTTTTATTTCTTTTTTTATATAATATTTTTATTTATAAATCAAATAAATTGTTCTTGTCTAGGGATCTTTTTATGTTATATGATACAGGATTAATCATTAATCTATTTACTTTATGTTGCACAATCATAGACTGACTTTCTGTTAATTGAAAAACTCTACAAACTAACATCAATCTAAATTATAGGTAGAATGGGTTTCACTTTTAATAATAATTTGTTCAAAATTTCTTAAACGAAACAAGGAAAAGAACAATTACAATGTTTTTTTTAAGATAAATCGATTTTATTTAGATTTGTTTATTTTACACAACATGAATATCAGTAAGTATATTTAATTATTTATTATTTGACATCATCAGGAAATAAATACATAATCATTGTTAAAGGCCTCTTTACACTATAGACACTATTTTAATTTTATCTTAAAACCAAATTCTATTCACTGAATTTATGTTAGTATAATCAAAAAATGTTTTACTCCACTTACAACATTCATTAAATTGTTAAGTTCCATTTAGAGTCGACCAAACAATTATCAATTCTAATGCTTCTTTAAGTTAAATTTCCTTTACAAAATAATAAATGAAATTTACATTTCTTTTTTTTTATTTATCTTTCATTCATTTTGGTTGTAGTTGTCTATTTTTAATAGTTGTGTCCAAATGAATAGGTAACAAATTAATTATATAAAAAATAAAACAAACTAAATAAAAAAAATTCAAATCCAAATTCAAATGATTAAATCAAATTAATAAGAGTATAATTAATAGTGAAGTGTGTGATGTGACTAAATTTTAATTTAAAGGTATACACAATATTTAGTTGACATCGACCGTTATTATACAACGTAACTCTATAGTCTATAATATGTACAAAAATAAATAAATCTAATTGATATTCATATAATATGTCTTATGTCACGATAAAACAAAAAGAAAAAGAATAAACAGAAAAAAAATGTCTCACTTAAAGATTGGCAACAAATTATTTTAAGTATTAATAAAATTAATTTTAACATTTGAAATTATTAGTTTAAAACTTTGAACGGATATAGCTTAATTTATTTTTAGAATTTTTTCTTTACTTTCATCAGTGCAAGTCAAAATTTATTATTTAAATTTTAAACGAAACTGTTGAATTAACAAAAATTTTAGAAATTGTTTTCATTTTAATTGTTATTCAATATTTAATAAAATTAACTTTTGTTATTTAAGTCTCAGTTACTAATCAATATTCAATTTCCAATCAAAATCTATATTTGATGAAAGACGATAAAGTTCTAGATTGTTAAAATCGATTCTTTTTGTCTTATGTAACCCAAAATTTTATAAGAAAAATCTTAAAGAAAAAAATAAAAAATAAACAATTACAACAAATTATCGTTGTAGAGTAGAGAAAGAAACAGAATTAATATATAATTTAAATATGTATTTATTTTTAAGTCAAAATGGAAATAAAATATATGAGAATTATGGAAAATATAAAAAATATGAATAAGAAAATAATAAAATGTAAAGAAAATAAAAGAAAGAAAAACAGAAATTGAATAATTTGAATGCAGTTAATGTTTAGATTAATTTGGCATAATATTCCTATATGCAAATGAAATTACTTCATTTATTTATTTAAAAAATGTTAAAAATTTATACATTGTGATTAGTAAGTATAATTATTTTTTGTAATTACTTTTAATCTGTTACAAGTTAAAATAGTAAACTTATAAGTAAAAATCTGTCTAATCGGACTATCATATATTTGAGGAGTTGATCCGAATATACAAGATTTAATTAGACAAGTTTTTTTTTTACTATTTTTATTTTGATGATGATTTATTTACAATCAATCAATTACACGTTTATAAAAGTTAAAGTACAACAGGAGAATAAGAAGTAGAAGACGTTGAATTAGAAAAAATCAAATGAAAATAAACGATAAAAATAATCAATAATAATAATAAAAGTGTGTTTGCATGTCATATGTATAAATGTTTAAGAGGTATGTATATATATATATATATATATCTATATATCTATGTGCATTCAGTTTTTCAATTCCTAAATAGATTTAACTATAAATATATATATTTTTTTTCTTTCTATATAAAGTGAAAGAAAACCGTTTCTAAATACACAATTTTAATAAATTTTTCTTATTTGAAAATGTTCGTGTTTTGCGACTAAATTATTCATGTAAGAAAATAAGAAAAAAAAAAACGAATAGGTTTATATTATGTTGATTATATGAAGTCGCAGGTGATTCATGAAATTGATCTTCGATTAGTAAAATATAAGATTGAAAAATTTATGTATTTCTTTTATAGACGATTTGTTAGCTGGATAAAAATTGTATATACAGATTTAACATATATTTATTTTTTTGCTTTATTGTTTTATTTGTTTCTTTTATTTTATTTATTTTTAATATTTGTAAGAAGATTAATCTTGTTATTTAGTCTTGATGGAATAAAAAGAAGAAGAAAAAGAAGAAGAAGAAGAAAAAAAAAAAATAGATGAAACAAAAATATTATATAGGTTTTGATATTTTTTTTTTTGTATTGCAGGTGAAGATTAGATTAAAAATTAAAAAAAAAAAAAAAGATTTAAAAACGTGATGGAATTAGCTCGTGTTTCAAATGTAAATCAAAATTGATTTTAGAAAATATTTAAGATCATTAAAGGCATCTAACATTAAAATTTCTTGTATTATGGATTAGTAGTGTTTTCTTAGGCAAAACAAAACAAATAATTAAATTATTTTTTTCAAATCAATTACGTCGTTTCATTTCAATATTGTCAACTAGCGATTAACGATCTTTGATTGAACTTTAATAAACTAATGAATGTTATTTATTAATTACACTTTTACGTACACCCAGAGAAAAAATATGATAAACACATAATTACAGAAATCATAACAGAATAACAAATATCATATTGTATGATTTTATCATAAAATATAATTTGTGCTACTATGTTTTGATAAAAAAATATGATTTATATGATGTCAGATATCATAAACGAATATTTATCATACTTTATAATATCTGTAATTATATTTTGAATATAATAACAGATATCATATAGATGTATTCTATTATAGTAGTCATTATTTGATTTTATGGTTATTAATACTTTATTATGATATTACGTATCATATATTTACAATATTTTCAACGGTTTTCTTACTACAATCTTATTATGATAATTAATATTATATTTTAATGCTCATTATTATATTTTTAACCGTTTTTTTGCCAAATATTATAGTATAATAATCATTATTATATTATGATATTCAATATTATAATATGATATTCATATATTTAACCATTTTCTGGTCAATTATCATATTTTAATAATCAATATTATATTATAATATTCATTATTATAATATGATATTCAAATACACATATTTAACGGTTTTCTTTCCAAATATCATATTTTAATAATCATTATTATATTATGATATTCAATATTATAATATGATATTCATATATTTAACCGTTTTCTGGTCAATTATCATATTTTAATAATCATTATTATATTATGATATTCAATATTATATTATGATGTTCAGGTATTTAACCGTTTTCTAGTCAAATCATAATATAATACTCAATACTTTATTATGATATGCAATATTATATTATAATACTTAAAATAACCGATATGCTCCGATTGCCTTCATCGACTTTATTCACGAAGTTGGTTTGGACATGCTGCTAAGCAGTGGCCGCCATTATATGAAAAATATGCGGATTTTATTTTAGATTTATTTTTTTGTAATTTTTCAGGCATTTGCTAATAAATATTAAGAAATTTTACCAAAATTCTTAATTTCAATTAATCCACAATACAATTAAATTAATTTTATGCGATATTTTTGTCTAAATATGAAATATGAAAAAATTAATTAAAATATATATTTCATAAATAATTAGAATCTTCAAGGGTTTTTAATATTATTCGAAGTAGAATGTCATATATTACAATAAATTTTGAGTGGCATAAAAAATTCACTCTGAAAATATATCTAAATTGTAATAAAATGTCACAATTATATTTATTAATATTTATTTGAAGTTGCATCCATTATATTATTACTTTACTTCAAACTACATTCATTATTATATACAGTGGTGCTCATAAAAATAGCGCCATCACTCTTTCCATTTATATTATTTGGACTTTGAAAAATCCGTTTGCGCCATCTGTGTTATAATAACATATACATATTTAATATTATCATAATTTGATAAACACAATTATGTATATGATATACGCTATCACACTATTTTATTATTCAATGATATCCGTTATCATATAATATAATATCTGCAATTATATCGGCCAAAATTTATCATATTGACTTATCATAACGTAATTGTCCCAGATTATGATAACCTTTATCATATTTTTTCTCTGGGTGTATGGTTAATTATGGTTGTAACTTTTGCATAAGAAAAATATATCAAGAGAATGTCATAAAAGTAATAAATAGGATAACTACGAGAACAAAAAACTCTTATAGAAAATAATTACAAGAAAAATAATCTAATATTCATAATAATTAATCCTTCTTACACCTTTCACTCTCTATAAAGAAAAAAAAAAAATGCAATTTAATTTAAAGTCTTGTCTTTAAATAGAATCAATTGTCTTTAGTAAAATAAAAAACAAAACTAATAAAATAAAATATAGAATAATAATTATTACGTGTCAAAATGATCCACATCGCTAAGAAAAAAAAAAAAAAAAACAAAACAAAACAAAAAGACAAGCACGCAAGAATATAATAAAAGAAAAAAAAACAAATCCTTTCTATTTCAATTAAACCAAAAACAGAAATAAATCATATATAAAATATATGTAGTACTGTGGACTAACTTCAATTAAAATGAAAAATGAAGAAACAAACAAAAAGCATGCCAATATTTAACAGAGAGAGATAGAGTGAATGATAGAGAGAGAGAGAGAGAGAGAAAAAAAAGGAATAAGAAAAATTATATTTAAACGACAAATTTAATTAATATAATCATATGAATATAAATGGATATTAATTAACATTAATTAAAGTTTTTATAAATTTACAATTCAAATTTTGTTGTTCCTATAAAATCAACAATATTTTATTTGATGTTTGTATTAATGCCTTGTCACACTTCTCATAATGAAAAAAACAAATAAACAGGCAAACAAATCAAGACAACCCAAGCAAATCAACAAAAAAAAAAAAAAAAAAAAAATCAATTAAATCAAGACTTATAATATTGTGTGTGTGTGTGTGTGTGTGTTTTTTTTGTAACTGCGGCAAAAAGTCGTTAACTCTATAAAAAGTCTTTTAAGTATTTTTTTTTTTTTTTTGCTTTAGAAAAAAGTTAAAATTAAATCACTCGGTTCATCCCATATTTATAAATCGTATAAAGATTTAAATAAGTTTTTATTTATTTATTATTTATTGATTTATGTAAATTAAATCACGGCAAAAAATATTATTTTATTTATAGATTTTTTTTTTCTTTTCGTTTTTTTTATTGCATACAAAACAAAAAAAAACAAAAAAAAAACAAATAAACAAATTTGAACTATAAATTATTATTATTCAATTGATATTTTATATTCCTTACATATTTTTTTTTTGTTTTATTTGCTTCAATTAAATTTAAATTTTATTAATTTATTCGCGCAGAAGAGAAAAAAACCCTCTGTATGTTTTTATATAGAGAGAAAGAGAGAAAGAGAGAAAGATAGAGAGAGAGAAATAAAATGAATTAAATTTGTTTGTATAAAGAAACTTTTTTTAGGAGTTAATAATTAATTGATGTGAACATGATTTATAATAAATAAATAAGAATAAGACATTTGAAGTACGTCGATTATAAATTATTTCTAAAAATTTTGGCGTTCTTAATAAAAAGAAAAAAAACATTTTTTTTTCTCTCTTCTAACTTAAGTTAACTAAGTCGAGTTTAAGTTAAGTTTAAACTTAAGTAAAGGTTCTTTGATCTTTGTACAATACAATTTGAAAATGTTAAAGTGTCATGTTTTCTTTTTCTTGATTCAATTTCATCAAATAGAATTTTAAATTTTTGTGAGAGTTTTTTTTTTCTTTCTTTTTAAATAAACAATTGACGTCTATAACATACTCGATAAACAATTTATAGAATTTTGACTCTTATTAGTTCAAGAATGGGTCTAAAGTTAAGTTCTTATGTACAGTTCTGATTAGTACTTGTTTTTTTTTCTAAAGATCTTTGTCAGATGAGAATAAATATTTTATATTATGTAATTGATTCAGTTAAGGTAAATTTTTTTTTTTTGCTTAGATGGGAAAATGAAGATAAAAAAAATCTCACACTAATATATAATCATACAGGTAATTTACAATTGATCTCAAGTACAAATTGTATACTTAACCAAATTCATTTTTACATTTATACTTAACTATAAAAAAAAAAGTCAATCGATACATGAATAAATTGCGACAACATTATAAAATTTACATCCATTCATCAACATCATTTATAAAAATATTCTTCTTATAAAGACAAATAATCAAAATATAAAATCAATTTGTGAAAATATCTTATAAGTACATTTTTTTTTGTTATTAAAGTCATGTCTGCAAATTCTTCTTATTTTATAAATTTATTCGTTTTTTTTTTTTGCGCGCTCGATCAAATTCATAATTTCATAATAAATAATGTAAAATAAATTGTTATCATAATCATAATATGGTAAAATATTATTCTTTTACTCTTATGGAAATATTCAATCTTTTTTTTTTGTTTTTTTCAATATTTATTCATGCATTAAAGGAAAAATATTATAGAAATATTTGAAATCATAAAGTAATCATTATTATTAAAATCTAAGTAATATTCTACTACTAAAAATTCAGAAATGTATTGATAAGTGTTTGGGGTCCTAGGATTAAGAGACCCTAGTATTTTTTTTATTAAAATTGAAATATAGAAAATATATAAGAAAGAAAAATTCAAATTTATAAATAGTGGGTCCCAATCCAAGTAAGTTCGCGTGTAACAATTTGACCCTGTAAAAACGTATTGGGAATATATCGTAGAAAATTCAAGAATTCTAACACTTTGCCATTATTATTATTATTATTGATAAGATATGTGAATGATAAATTTGCAAGTAAATAAAAAAAAAGGTAAGAAATAAACCAACGTGATATTACATAAAATAACGGAATAACGTCTTTTAATAATCTTCAGATAAATATTTATATTATGAATCTTTGACATTAATCAGTTTTGACTAATTTTCCTTTATAAATCCTATAATATGAACATTAAACTACAATAATGTTGCAAAATAAAAAAAAAACACTCGTCATTAGAAAAAAAAAAAAGAATCTTTTTGGTTGTTTTTGTTGTTATTGTTGTTGTTCTTGTTACTGTTGTTGGTCTTAATTGATGTTAAACGAGGCAAAAATATTATATTTGTACGTTAGAAAAAAAAAACATATTATTATTTAATATAATATTAAAACAGCTTGAGGCTTAAAGGGGGCATTTCTTTATGTTTATTTATTTTCTTATTTCGTATATAATATGTATCGCAATTTCGCAATAATTTCAGTACATATGTATATGTATGCATATGTATTTTGATCGTGACCTTCATCATTATAAAATATTAGCACAGTTAAAAAAAATATTATATACCCAACTAGAAAAACTCAGATGAAATTTAATTCCAAACAAAGTGTCAAAATATTCATCAAATTTAATTTGCATTATAAAAGAAAAAAACAACCTCATAATGTTAAAGCCACAACAATTTTTAAGAATATGGCACAATATTGATTATTTAAGAAGAAAAAAATATATATTAGGAACGTCTAGGTCGCGAATGATTTGTTTATGAAAAAATATATTGAATTATGAGAAGGAAAAAAAAAATTAATTTGATATTATAAATGTTACATTAAATTATGTTCAGTTCATTTCATTTTATTTCTTATAAATAAATTGTCTCTTATACATATTTTTCTTATTTATACGACTTTCAATATTTCTTATTCATAATAAAGAGAAAAAAAAGGTATTTTTTTTAATAAGGAAAGTATCATATAACTCTACCCTCCATTTAATATTTGTGCATAATATTCTTGAAGATACATTTTCACGTTACATAAGTCAAGACTTTAAGTATGATAGAAGGACAAAAATGTTATAAAATCTATTATAATTCTTTCTATAAGACCCAGATGACACAAAGACAAAATAAAAATTTAAGTCAAATTTGTTTTAAATTTAATTTACATAAAAATTCTTATAATTTTAATGTGAAATTTAAAGATCAATAATATTTTGGCATCCATTAATAATGTATTTATAAGATTGAAACCATATCAATTTTAAAATTATTTTTAAATGAAACCAACATTATAAACGATATGTAAAATAACCAAGATTATTTAAAATTAGTACAGTGAAACTCGGTTAAAACGAACCTCAATTATAACTTTCTTTCGGTTATAACGAACTTTTCTGTAGGTCCCGTTTTAATTTGTATCTTGGCAATGTAAAAAAATTCGGATATAACGATCCTTATAACGAACATTCGGTTATAACGATCTACAATTTTTCAATTTAACGAACTTTTTCGATTTTCAAATTATTTTTTATATGTTTTTTCTCGAAAAAAATCTCTTATTCCAATTTCACGATTCTTTGAAAACAATGCTGAAGACGAAAACATTTTTAATTCTATTCTAGTACTAGAAAAAGCTGTGGATTATTGTATTTTGAAGAATAGCAAATATCAAATAAAAATTACAGATTTTTTTACAATGCAGTTTAATAAATAAATTAGTGTTTTATACGAAAACATATTTTTTTCATTGTTTTTCGGATCGTAGTTAATTTTTTCGTCAGATTCGGTTATAACGATCTTTCGGTTATAACGAACTTTTTTTTCGGTCCCTTGAAGTTCGTTATAACCGAGTTTCACTGTATTAATAACTTAATAGTTGATGCACTATAATTTAAATAAAAAAAAAAAAATTTAAATTGAATAAACAACAACAACAAAAAAAGAATTTTTAATCATAAAAGACAAGTATAAATTTTGTTGTATGAAATTGATCTTTTTTCACTGTTTTTCATATAAATTTATTGTTGTAATTAAAATGCTTCCAATTACTTTTATCAAGTTTCTATGGAATTTTTGTACCTATTATTAATTATAGGACAAAAAGATAAAACTTTTAAAACTTCGATAAGAATACGATAAATCGCAAGGGAACCGAATTGAAGATTTTGTTTAATTGATTTAAAATTTCTAAAATTGTTAGCAAATTTAAGACGGATCACCAATATTTATATTTTTTATGAAAAAAATTAATATTTTTGTGCTCCACATGAAATTAATTTAAATTTAAATTCAGTTGAATAACAAAACAAATGGAAATATTATTAACAATTTTTAAGTCTTAAAAATTTACATTTAATAAGCAAAAAAAAAATTAAATTTGTAAATTATGAATGCAAAAATTTAGTAATCCATCAAAAAAAAATTTTTTAATGGCTATTGAACAAAACATAAAGTCTGCCATTGTCAGTTAATTTATATATATAAAAATACAGTTTAAATTTTTTATTCTAATTTCTGAACTAACATTTTTAACTTATAAGTTAAGTTATAATAAAAATTAATTTTTATTACAAATGTTTAATATTTTATAGTTGATACGTGTATTTGTAAATGTAAATGTTATAATAATATTTTTATAGTGGAAAACCACAAGAAAAATAAATATAAATATAAGGTGCAAAAAATTCACTTGACATAAAACTAAAAAAAAAAAAAAAAACCTATTTGAATTATAAAAAAAAATAATCGTATATTTATTTCAAGGTAAAATAAAGAGTCACCTTTACTATCGTTTTCTCTGTTCTTTATTTTCTTATTATTGTTTTGCTTTTGTTTTGTTTTTTTTTTTTTTTGTTTTTTATGTTTTCATTTATCCAAAATAAAAATAAACTATATTCAATTGATTGGAAATCAAAAAAAAAAAAACAAAAATGAATTTAGCAACGAAAAAAAAAAAAACAAACGAAATAAATAAAGAGAAATAAAATAAGAAAAAAAAAAACAGACATAATCTTTCTTTAATTTCTCACTTTAAACTCTAAAGGCTTAAGACAAATCATAATTAATATCAACAGTTAATCCATTTGGATATTTATATCTATAGCGAAAAAAAAAAAAACCTGTCCATTATAATTTACCTATGTAAGAAATTTGCATTACTAACGCGTTGTATTATTAATTACTGCTTAGTTTGTTTTTTTTTTTGTCGCGCATAAATTTCAAACAACTTCTTGAACTCTACATTTTTCTTTTAAAGAGAGAGAGATATACCTACCTACAGTGTATAATTGTCCATTATAATATTTCTGACAAAATTCAACTGTCTAAAAAAAAAATAATTTTTTTTTTCAAACTTTTAATCGTTGAACGTAAGACGGGAAGAGGGGAAAAAAATATACAGTAGCAAAATCAAAGTTAAAAGAATAAACAAAAACAAACAAATGAAGAAAGAAAAAAAAAAAGAAGCATTATAAAAAAAGAACACATCAAAAACCTCTGGAGTTGAAGAGAGACATGAACAAGAGAGAAGCAGCAGCAGAAGAGAAAAAAAACACTTTCTACTACTCAAATTTCTTTCTGGTGCTGTTGTACTGATTTTCTGTTGGACTGTTTGGACAGAGGAAGAATAAGATGATGAAAAAGATTGAAAAAAAAAAAATATTGAAAGAAAAGAGATCAGATTTTATGGGTTCACAATACGATAATAAATGATGTGCATAAGAGAGTGGATGATGATGTTAGTTTGATCATAGTATTGGTGGTAGTGTCCATCAGAGTCAGTAGTTGGGTCAGACGTCTCTTTTTTTTCTCTTCTTCATCTTAAATATTTTTTTTTCTTTTAGCGTTTTTTTTCTCCTTTTTTAGAAGTTAAAAAAAAATAAATCAATGACGGCGGTTAAAAATGTGTAATTAATATCAATATGGATGGATGGTGTCTTGTCTGAATAGAAGTATGGAAGAAGAAAAATTGCCAGAAGCAAAATCAAAGTGAAAAGAAGTTCAAGGTTTAGTAAAAGGTGACTTTTTTTTTGTTTTATTTTGTTTTGTTTGTTTTTCTAAAAGAAATTCAAAACATAAAACGAAAAACAAAAACGAATTGAACACAAAAAAAAAATATTCAAACTCGTGAATATTTTGACGGAACAAAATAATTTCAAGAAAGGAACAAGAAAGAAAAGAAAAACGATAAAAAGATAAGCATGAACGTTAAATTCGATTTGCATTATAAAAATGAATGCAGTTATTTTTCTCTCTGATTAGACATTAAAGTAAACCAATTTTAACGTCATATAGTGTTTTTTTTTTCTACAACGAAAGCTTTTAAGAAGTTCTCAGTTTTACAGTAAAATTATGATTTTATGTTTGACTTTGATGACACGATTTTTTTTTTTTTATTATTATTAGGTATCCATGTAGTGGATTCTTGTGGAAATCTATATTTAATTAAATGAACAGTTAGAGAAAAATGTTTTATGTATTTATTAACTGAAACTAATTTGTTTAGTTTATTTTTTATGTATTTAAATTAACCACTTTTTATTTTTTAATTCTACACAAATAAAAGAAAAACAACAACAAACAAATAGTACAAATTTATTCACTCGTAAAAGGAACGTAAAATGAAAATGTGAAGAAAAAAAAAATATAAAAAACAAAATTATTGTTATGAATATTTATCCAAAATAAAAAGACGCACGACTCAATTCTAAAAGTTTTTTTTTTTTAAATGAAAAAAGAAACAAAAGCCCAACATCAAATCGATTTCCTTATATACAGTTTTTTCTGAATGTCCTTGATAACGAATTAACCAAAAAAAAAAGGCAGTAACAGTAACAACAAAATAAACAACAACAAAATAATACCATAGACAGACAGTTGAGGTTAAATTTCAACTAAAAGTTTTTGTTTTTGTTTTTGTTTTTGTGTTTTGTTTTTATTTTTTGGTAAATTTCTGGTATAGAAAATTTCTTCCATAAACAACAAAAAAAGAAGAAGATAAACTTTTAACAAAAGAAAATAATTTTAACTGTAACGAGTTGATTAAAATTAAAGCGGTACCAATTCTCTTCCATTTTAAATGGAAGGAAGTTTTTTAAATGACAGAAAACAACAGAACAAACAAAAAAAAAGCAAAACCGCTGACCTTTAAGACGAATACAATTTTTAGTGAAATGTGAATTTTTTTTTTCCAAAATCATTGAGATAAAATTTTTAATCTTTAAAAAGGTTTTTTTTTTTTATTCAAAATAAACATTATTGTGTTCCGTTAAAAAAAAAGGCGGCGAATTAAAATAATATTCTTTCACTTTACATTATGATGCTGATCATTATTGTATGGTTTTTTGATTCTTTTCTTAAGAGTTAAGACGCGCTTCAATATTACATTATTGACGTAAGTATTATCAAAAATTCAACGTTAAAAAAAAAAGTTGTACCGTCAAAATTAAGTCAAAACAATATAATTGAATGTGATAAACGTAAATAAAATGCTTATTATTCTTTACAAATGTTTATACATTTTTTTTTTTAAATCATTTCACTGAGAATTTAATTGAGCATATTAAATCTGATTTGTTTTGTTTTTCTTCTTTTTTATACACAAAATTTGATTCGGTTTTTATATTCTGATTAAGTTAAAAAAAAGTGTACAATAAAAAAAGAATGACGTTCTTTTATTTCAGTTTAAAAATTGGATTTTTGTGTTTATTAAAATTGTGAATATAAATTTTTTTTTAATATATGCCAAAGTACTAAAGTTAAGTTCTTTTTTTTTTTTTTTGTCAAATTTAGGTCAGTGAAATCAATTCTTGAAAATAATATTTTTTGGTATACTTAATAAAGAATCATTTTGATTTCATGTACTTATCATTAACGTTTTGCATTATTATTGAATATGAACTGTAAAAAAAAAATATTTATATAATGAAAAAAGAGCTCACCTGACTTTCCAACTTTCGGACTACCAAGTACAACCACCCTAATCCGATTCAGATTCGTCATTTTTCTTTTTAAATATTGTTTTTTTTGTTTCTTCTGTTGTGGTTATCTTTTATTTAAATTTTGTTCTCTCTATAAAAGAACTGATCTAAAAGCACATACACGCACACACATACACATATGCAGAACGTACACACACAAAAAAAAAACACTATAATGACACAAAACCAAAATAAAAAAAAAAAACAACACAAAATGAATTAAGACAAACTGTTTTAAAATTTATACTTCACTTTTTTATCTTATGTTATACATCTCACATGGACCCACAAACATAAAACAAAACAACCAAAAAAAACTCAAAAAAAAAAAACAAAAACAACACAAGAACAACAACAACATGAAACAAAAACCCAAAATGAAAATTTGTCACTTTCGATGAAGCGAAAGACGAAAATAAAAGAAAAAAGAATAAAATAAAAATAATTTAAATGATGAAAAAAAAAAAAAACAACAACAAGAACAAAACAAAAAAACAAAATGGATAATTTCACTTTCAAAAACCTACATCCGTGCACTTTGAATTACACAATACAATTTAAACATTTATTTATTTATTTTGTGTTTTGGTAATTTTGTTTTTGTTTTATTGATAATTTCTTTTAATCTGTAATTAGTTCACTTTTAACCAAAAACAATGAAAATTTCCTATTTTGTTTGTATCAAAAAAAAAAAAAATTTCATGTGTCCCTCTGTTCGACAATGTTCGTTGTAAATTCATGCAAATATTTTTCTTCTTGAATTTTTTTATTACTTTTTTCGCATCATCTTTTTTTTTTTTTTTTCTTTTTCTTATTTTTCTATTTTATCAAAACAAATTAAATTTAATTATTTTTCTACACACAAAAATAATTGTTTTCTTTTTATAATTTTCACTTTTTTTTTGTTTTTTTTTTTTTGTTATTTTCGTTGCACTTAAATATTTCAACATAAGAATTATTTTTTTCTTTATTGTTTTTGTACCTTTTCTTACAAAATGCGCACAAACACTACTTTTTTTTCTTCTATTTTTTACACATCACAGTTAAAATACAACAAGAGATGTCATTTGTTGTTAAATGTTTAATTATTTCTTATGTTGAAGATGGTTATGGTCAAAATAGGTTCTTCTTCTTCTTCTTCTTGTATCTTTCTTTTTGTAAATAATTTTATGTGTCTGGTTTGTTTTTCCAATTCAAATTAAATATAGAGAAACAATCAAGGAAATTGTAGTTACTTTCTTATAACAAGCATTTAGTATACGGTTTGTCGGTTAAAAATTTCATCTTTTGCTTCACGAACTGAAAATATAAAGAGAAGAAAAAAAAAACACATAAAACATAAATAATAATAATAAAAAATGTCAAGATTTGTGTGTGTGTGTGGATGTGTTGTTTTTGAAAGATTTTGTGTGTTGCTTTTTTTTTTATTCTGTTTGAGTTTTGTGTTAATTGAAAAATTATATTTATGTATTTAATTCAATATTTTGTAATTAGCCATAGCTAATTGATTATTAACGAAAGATCCGTGTGTGTGTGTGTGCGGGATTTTCATTAAAAATATTCAATTGAATAGTTTTTTCATCATTTCTATACTTTTTCTCTTCAAATTACCAGTATTGAAAGTTTAGAAGATTTTCTCTTAATAAACTTTTGTTTTTGTGTTAAAAACTGTGAAGCTTTTTTTTTTTTTTTGGTTGAACACAAAATTCATTCAGATGACAGACACATGTTACACACACACACCACACATACTTGTAGACAATATACAAGAAAAAAAAAATTAATAAATGAAGAAAACTTGAAGCCCGCATTTAAGCAATAAAAACAACAACAATAACAACAATAAACAAAAATATATATTTTCTTGGAATACTTAAAAAAAAGTTAAAACTGAAATAAAAACAACTGATATGAAAAGAATTTAAATAAACTTAAGTTATGGTCTATTAAAGTACCATCAATCCACCTACAGTTATATGTAAAATAATTTAACAATAATTATAATTATTATAAATTATTATTTAAAAGTAAATTAACGAAGATTTTTCACCCAACCACTCAGCAGTGTTCCATCAACTTCTTTTATCTTCTTCTTCTTTTTTTTCGTCTTATTTTTCATTTTCGATAAATTAAATTTATAAAAAATTGACATTTTATTAAAAAGTTTACAAAATTCTGTTTTGAACGAAGATGTTCCTCTTCTTCGTAGTTGTTGTTGTTGTTGTTTTTTTTTTGATGAGAAAATGATTTACGAGCTTTTCAAAAGAAATTGAAATAGAAAAGATGAAAAGGGAAAAACTTTCTTATTTTTTTAGGTTTAATTTTTGTTGTTGTTGTTGTTGTTGTTTTCTCATTATTAAATTTGGATATGGATGGATTGGAACTAAATAAATAATAATGTTTTTTTTTTTTTTATAAAATTTAATCACTAAATTCAATGAGTGAGTTTTCTTTATTTTTAAAATTTTTTTATCGTTTTCATTTCTTACAAAAAAAGTTTATTCTTGAATCATTTTTAAAAAAAAAAAAATTATCTCGTAAATATTTTGTAGAAGAAGAAGAAGAAGAAAAAAAAGATGACAGTTTTGTAATTTGTTGTTGATCTTTTTTTTTGTATTTTTGGTTTGATGAATTATTTATTTTATTTTTCAATTAATAGAAAGAAAACAATATTTTGGATTTCTTTTAAAGAAAAGATTAAAGTAAAAGAAGAAAGAAACTTTAAAATTAATAATAATTACGAAAATATTTTAAAAAACCTTTTTATTTGTTTATTTGATTATCTGTCTTGTTACATAAACAAAGTACATATTTTATAATTTTGTCATGTTCATTGATTTCATTTTATTGTAATAATTATTAGTCTTTGTTACTTTAGTTTTTTAGTTTCATAACATAATTTCCAGTTTCACGAAAAACATTTAAGAGTCAGCCATAAATTTTGTCTCTTTCATAAATTGTTCAATTACTGTATTCTCTCTGTTACTCTTTCCTTTAATTTTATTCCTTTTTATTTCAGGCTAAAATGTTTGTGAAATTCGTCTCAATAGTTTGTATTTAGTAACAAATGAAATAATATTCTACAGGCATAAATTATTAAATGAATTTTTGCAATTAAAACAAGGGAAAAAATAATAAAAAAAAAATATGGGAAGGAGTTAACATATTTTTGTGTTCAACATAAATTTTATCGTTTGATGGGATACAGTGGGATAGGAAACTAAAAGTTAAAAGAATTCGTAGACATAGGACGGAAGCATACTCCTTCTTGTTAATATATTATACCTATGACCTTAATGGGCAGATTCCACCTTTGTCTGTTTTGTTCGGGATAATAATCAAAGATCCGACAGAGAAACAGTGGCATTGAATATAAAAACATAAAAATTCGCTCATTATGAATTTTTATTTTATTATTTAAATTCTGAGAATGAGAAAGCATAAAAGTTTAAAGAAAACTTCAATTTCTGTTTCTGTTCTCTTATTATATTATTATAATATTTGCCACTTGAAAATAAATTAAATGTTTCTCATAATTGATCATTTTTCATCAGTTCATGTCATAATTGTAGTCTTTTAACACTTCACAAGGAAATAAATCTATAAAGTATTATTGAGAACAAACAAACCAAAATAAAATAAATAAACAAAGTCTTAATTCCATATCAGACTTAAATCCAATGTCAAAAAGTTTTACAATTGAATAATCAAACTTTTTTATTAATTAATAAGATTAAAAACATAAATTTTCTACTTGATTGTTGAGGCACATGAAGGTAAAACCATTAACGTCATTACGTTTCTACTGTAAAAAAAATCAATTTCACAAAGGAAAATAATTTTTTCTGTGTTTTCAACTTAAAAAGGTAAATTTTATAAAATATTCAAAAGGAATTACCACTTCAAAAACATTTCTTATTTTGTTACCTAAAATAAGTAATAATTTTGCTAAATAAGAAATATCTTCCGTGTTTGTGAAAATGTTCTTCTCTTGTATGTCGCGTCGTCTCCATTTTTTTGTTTTTTTTTTCTGTCTAAACGCGTAAAAATTATGTACTTATATAAAGGCAGAAAAAAATATTCTGTTTTGTTTCATTTATTTATAAGACTTTTGACTTTTTTCTTTTCATTTTGCATCTTAAAATGTTATTATTTTCTTTCATTCATTCATATCCTAAGCACTTTATAAGAAGAAGGAAAAAATAAAGAAAAAAAAAATCCCAACAATTGTTGTTTTTTCCTCTCTGTTTTGTTAGATGATGCTTGCTATTTTTTTTTGTTTCTACAAAACATAAGAAGTTACAAGATTTTGAAGATGGATGCACTTTATTTTGTATAAAATTGTTTTGTTTTTTTTTTATACAAACTGCATCATTATGGTTAGGAAGGTTAGAAAGGTACAATCAAAATGTTAACACAAAAGTTTATGTATTTTGTTATTTATTTTTTTTAATGAAAAGATTAATTAAATATTATAGACTTCATTATAAGAGAGGAAAAAAAAAACACAAAACACCAAAGAATATGAAGAAGAAGAAGGATCAAAAAAGTGAAATTTTTCTTTTGCGCAGAGAAATTTAGATACAGTTTTTAGTTGTTTGATTTTCTTTTTAACTTTTGTGTACATTTTATCTGTTGTTATTGTTGTTGTCTTTTTATACAAAACTAAAAGTAACGACATATTTATAATGAGTTTAACTTTAATGATTTATCAAATTAATTACAGTAGGTCGGTATTACGTAATAATTAGTTATTTTCTGTTATAATTTAAATTATTTGCGCATAAGTCTAAAATAAACTCAAAATAATAATTGTTGTTATTTTTATTTTTAATTTTCATTTATAAAAATATTTTGTGTGTTCACTATTTTTTTTTTTTTCGCTTTTAATAAATTGTTTGTTGTGTTGTTGTTATTTTTTTTTTTTTGTTTTTGTTTTTGATTTTTTTTTTGTTTCTTGTGCAATGTCATCACATCATTATAAGCATAAGTTAAGTAGTATTATAGACTTCCTTGAATAATTCTTTATAAATATTTAAATATTATATACTTGTTGATTTGTTGTTTTGTGTTTTGTGTTTCTTATACAAAATAAAAAATATAAAAAAAAATTTGCAACAACAAAAAATAATAAAATAAAAAATGAATGAGAAAAAATAAAAAACAAAATACAAAAAAAACTTCATATTTTTTCTTTTAGAGTTTATTTTTTTATTTTTTGTAACAAATTATAAAAGACTGAAATATATTTATTATAATTAATTCGACAACAGAGACATACACACATACACACACAAGTCCAGACATATTTAGTGTTTAACTTCTTTGAAGTAAGAAGTCAGGAGACAATAATAGAGACATAAAAAAAAATTGATACAAGAATCAAGAAAAAAGATCAACCAAAAAAAAAAAAAAACTTATAATAAAAACACATGATTTTTTTTTGTTCCTTTCATTTCTTTCCTATCTTTTAAAGGACACGAATTTCTTCTTATTTTTTATGATTTTATTTAAAAATATAAATACAAAACAATCGCGTAAATTTTTACTTGGAATTTTTTTAAGGACTTCTTTTGTTTTTCTGTTTTGCTTCTTTTTTTTTTTTTTTTGTTGATAAAATTAAAAGACGCACAAACAAGTTTTACATAATATTCTCTATACAATTGTGTATTTGTATTTGTATTTCAATTTTTTATTAACCTAGTACATCAACGACTAAGGTTATTAGTAACTAGGAGACCTACTATTTTTGAGGTGGGTTCTGAACCACCTAGCATCTGCACATGCATTTTTAATTCGATTCGGCGCATTGCCAGCTCTTAGGAAAACATGCAGATTTCCTAAGAAGAATCGTTCGGTTAAAACCTTATCCTGCACACCGGCCGGAGGGTCATAGATGTTATTAATCATTGCCCACTACTTTATGTATGTTTAGTACATAATTAGCCGAATGAAAAATTCCATCCCGCCTCGGTCGAGATTCGAACTCGGTACCTCCCGCTCCAAACGTCAGCATGTTGCCATGTTGCCACCTTGGTCGGTTCTATACAATTCTTAGGATAAGAACGTTACCTACTGTTTATCATTTGATGTTTAGTTAGATAGAAAAGATTCAGTTAAATAAATCACCGTGTTTTTTAGTTAGTTTAAAAAAAAAAACTTTTTGTAGACTTTGTTTAGCCTATTGAACTTTTTATTTTAACAATAGAAATGATTTTAAATAATCCGATTGTAATCTGTAGTAAAGAATGAAAAGATTATCATAGAATTAACATAAAAATTACAAAAATTCTTCAAGGGCATTCAAATTGTCTTTATTGTGCTAATGTCCTGTGACTTTAGTATAATCGAATAATTTACTACCGACGAAATCCTTAACAAACAAAAAATGTTAACACATTTACTTAGTTTATTTCTTTGTTGAAAAGTTCAATTATGCAATAATGAGAGAGAAAAATCTTCAATTCATAAAGAACAAACAACTGACATTACGAGAAATATTCACAAATGTTCACGTTATATATTTATTTTTTTTTTAAAAAATAATAATGTACAATTAACAATAACAACAAAAAGACCAAGTCTTAACTTAGAAAATGAAACATAAATTCTTTATTTTTATTATTCAAATAAAGTCATCAATAAAAATGAACTGGTTATAAAAGTGCGAGCAATTAGTAACACTGTAAGAGAAATTTTTTTCTTTTTTTTTTTTATAAACATTTCTTTAGCCCGAAGTTATTCAAATAATATTTTATATATTTTTTAAATATTGACATTAAGAAATAATAATAATAATAACGAGGTTCAATAAAAATTATACAAATATCTTAAGAAGTCAACTCTATAATTATAAGAATTTTATTATTAAATTAATATGCCGCCTCGTTTATTTTTGTTCTAATTTTTTTTTTCTTTTAATTGCAATTTTATGCAAGTAAACTTTTTTTTTTTACCTTTTCTCTTCATATATGAATTCTTAATTTTATGCAATTTTAATTGTCTCCATATTTAATATGTTTATACTGTCTTTTTTTATTTTAGTCAAAACTGCATTTAAATATTTTCCGTTTCATTGCCAAAAAAAAAAAAAAAAAACAGTAAAACAGTTAAAAAAAAAATCAAATCAAATCCATAAACAGCGGACACGAAATAAGTTGACAAGACTATGGAGAGACAGTTTAAAAAACTAAAATGTTTGTCAACAAGTAAAAATGTCAAAAAATTTATGAAAATATGACTATCATCGTCATAGGTGAATAAAAAAGGTAAATTATTTAATATTTGTCTAGACACTAGAAATGACAGATTATGTCTATATTATTCTTTATGTTTATATCATTGACTTGGCAAGTTAAACAATAAATAAAATAGAATTAACAATTCTGTTTATGGTTCCACAAATATTATTTAGCAGAATTTAAAAGAAAAAAAAATATATATTTCCCGTTTTTCTTCTTTCCTCATGAACAGACAGAATTTTAAATGACAGCTTTCGTTAAATTTACAAAACATAAACTACTTACAATTACTACTAATATATATATTAGTTTTCTAGTATCTAAAAAAAAAATGAACAAAAAAATCAAAAGAAAAAAAAACAACAACTTGAACAAAATAATAATAAAAATATTTCATTGCCGTCTAAAAACACAAGAATTCTTTCTTCGACAGCATAGTTTTTTTTTTTATTTTTTTCTATTTTCAGTTGATTTTCAATATTGACGTTTAAATTTTTGAATGAATTCTATATACTTTTTTTCTCTTTCTGTTCTGAACAACATTAATGTATTCGTGTGTTTGAATGCGTTTCTTTACTAAATTTCTTAGAATTTTCTGTGTACATTTTTTTTTTCATTTAAAAAAATAATAAAAAAAAATGCGTAGGTCAACAATTATTATTAGGCATTATTATTTTTTGGTTGTTGTTTAATTATTATTATTATTTAAGCTAAGTACACACTTAACATCACGCAAACACACACACTGACACACACAAAAAAAAAATACAAAAATAAAGAAGTTGCGTTAACTTCTTAAGCTTAGCTCAGCTCAGGCACAAGCTCAAATTACATTATACAAAAAAAAAACCTTAATCTTTATAGCTATACATTAAACAATAAAATTGTCTGCACAAGCAATTCACATTAATTTTTTAAAAGTATTCGCCTCTTATAATAAAAAAATTACAAACCAAAAAAAAAACACATTTTTTTTAAGTATTTCTTTTCTTATTCTCTCACTCTCTCTCTCTCTCTTCCCTTTCTCTTTCTTTTGCAAATTTTTAAATTGAATTTATTCGTTTATTTTTTCTTTTTTTTTCACATTTAATTTATTAATTCAATATTTATGTATTTTTTTTTATTGTAGTTATTATTTTTCAATTCAATTATAAGCCACTTCTTAGAATATTTATTTTAATATTAAATTTTTTAATCTTTTTGCACAAGAGATTATAATTTTATTTCATTATAACTTAAGTCACATACTTAAACTTATAACTTAAACTTATAATTTATAAAAGTGAATTTTATGTGACTTCTTTTTTTCCCCCCGGTTTATTGATAATAAAAAACGGTACGTTTTAAAGGAATAAAAGAAAAAACAAGACAAGATAAAACTGCACATTAGAATCCAGACAGATAACAATAGTGTGGTCTGGATTACTGCTTATGTATGGTCACTTGTTTTTATTACAAGAACAACAAACAAACAATATAAGAAATATATTGGTACTTTAGACATCGTCTTCTATACTTTTTTGTTTAATAAAAAATAAACTCATAGAGATCCTGACCATAGATATAAAATATTGTTCAAAATGTTTTATTCTTGTATTCAAACTCTTAATACCCGTGTACAATTTACCTAAATAAAACGAAAAGAAAATGAATAAAGGAAAGACAAAATAATATTAACATAAATAAAATCGACCGCACAATTTTCTCTATATAAAAAAAAATAATAATATTTTCCATTTTCTAAATGTCTTTGTAAGAAATAATAATAATAATAATAATAATAATAAAAATAATAATAATAATAATGCACCCACTAAAGACAATATAATGCTGGTAAGTACCCCACCATAAGTAACATATAAAATGTGACCGTGAAGTTAAATGTATATAAAAAATAACTTACTTATGTACATATTATTTTCTGTATTATACTTACAGAAATTTAACATTTTACTTGTTACATTTTTAGTCTAAAAAGAGATTATTACTTTATTTTTTTGATATTTATAAGAATATAAGAAAAAAAAAATGTTTAAATTCACGATTATGCAATTTGGCAATGAATATATTATTTATAATAATACAATTTCAATGGAATTGTTACAGTTTTTCTATAAATTGTTTTCGTATATAGATTTTTATTTATTATATAAATGACGTTTAAGTTTAAGCATAGTCCGGCATAGTCTATTTAAATAATAAAAAAATGAAATGAAGAAGAAATCATAATAATAAAATTATATATAAAATAACAGAAATTGGAAAAAATTCTAGGAACAGTTCAGGGACAGTCAAATGTATTTTTTTTTCTTTTTTATTATTCGTTAATTAGATTTATTATGCAATTATTTGCTCTATTAAGAATATAACGTAATACAGAATCTCTATGAATTTTCTTTTCTTTTTTTTTACCTTATTTTTAATGTTTAATGATCTTCACTGACCTAAACATTTTATTACATTTAAATTAGTTTCCTTTTTTTTCTCTGTTACTTTTTGTTGTTGTTGTTGTTGTTAACTTTTAAATCTTTTATTGCTGCAACAGACAGAAAAAAAAAACTAAACAGAAGAACAACAACAAATAGCACGAATCCCTTTCAATCTTTAAGAAAATGTTTTAACAAAAGAAGAAGAAGAAGATATTTTGAATTTGGGTCCCACACCACAAACTGAAGAAATACAAAAGTACAAACAGCAGCGCGCTCCAATATTCAAACGAAGAAGAAAAAAATATAAACGACTCAAGTTTTTCTTCTTGTATTTTTTTTTTTTTAACTTTATTTCTTATTTTTGGCGGTAAAATAAATGAGTCACGTTATTATAAAATAATAATAAAACATCGAAAGAGAAAACTCCTAATGCTGTCAATTATAATATCGTTCCCGTTTTACTTCTTAAAAAAAAAAAATAATATAAATAAAAGCAAAACAAAACAAAACAAAAATAAGAAGTTTATAAAAAAATAAAAAAAGACGAAGAAAATAAAAATTATTACCTTATAGCAGAGATTTGAAAGAAGAAGGAAAAAATACAGAAACAACAACAACAACAAAACAAACAAACGCTATAACATCAAACGGCAGGTGATAAAATAGAGAGAAGGTCAAAATGAAGTTAGATTCATGACTGAAAACTTTTGTATTTTATAGATTTTGTGGAAGAGTTTTTCATCGCATGAATCATGATGAAATGAAAAGTTAGTTTGTAATTTTGTAGTTATATTTTTTGTTATTTTTTTTTGCTTTTGTTGTTGTTGTTGTTCTTGTGTTATGTTTTCTTTTTCTTTTTGCTTTATAAAGAATTTCAAAAAATGAAGAACAACAACAAATAATATAACTAATGTTCAATTAAAAAAGTCAAAGCAAACATCATCAACATATGTTTATTTAATTAAGAGACAGTGAGACAGACCTTTAAACAAAAACAACAAATAAATAAACAAAAATGAAAAAAAAGACAACAAAAAAATAATTATTCTTATCGTTTGTGCAGAGGAGAAAAAAAAAGGTATAAAGTTTCTATTTCTAAGAAGATGAAAACAAAATTAAAGAAAATAAAATATTTATAAAGAGATGAATAAGAAGAAGAAGTAGAGGAAAAGAGTTGAAATATTTGCTTCTTCTTTTTTTTCTAACAAAAAAAAAAACAAAATCAGCAAACTAATTTTATGCTAGACGATGTAATTGCGCCCACATGTACACTGGTAAAGTTTTTACAAAAATACATTATTTAATTTGTTAAAGTTTTATTTCATAAATTTCCTTTATGAAAGTGGAAAATTTTTCTTCCCTAAAATGTTACTGGAAAATCAAATGAATTTAATTCAAGTAATCGTCATCGTCATTTACATAAATTTCTTTACTTCACATTCACTGACATTTTTTTTTTGTCTTTATGTTGAAATAATTTTCTTATTCACTTGCCTATTGCCAATTTTTTTTATTTTTTTTTTGCTTCAATGAAAGACAAAAACATTTCATTAGTTGGAATCTCATTATTTAATTTTTCTTTTTTATTTCGTTTTTCGTTTTTCGTTTTTTTTCATCTTTTGAGAGATTTGGTCACGAATTTGCACTATAGAATAATAAGGATCGTGTGGCTATCTTTATGTTCACATTAAAATAAAAAAAATAAAAACAAAATCTTTTAATTTATTGTTTGATTTACTTCTTCTTTCTATCATAACAATTTTTCATCAATATTTTCTGTTTTTTTTTTTTTTTTTTGTTACAAAATAAAACGGTAAACTTTAATTGTACTGAATACAAAGTTACAGAAATTACAGAACTCTTATGAAGAAGTTCAATTAAGATAAAAATTTAAGTAAAGTTATACCGGGTAGGTGGAAAAAAAAATGAACTCTACAAAAATGTTGAAAATTGAGGAAAATTTTCTTAAAAGAAAATTCTCAAAGAATAATTATTTTTCATTTAATTTTCGTTCACAATTTTGTTTTTTTTTTTTATTATTTTTCTCGCATAAATAAATTTTTATAGTTTCATATTTCTCATATTTTTTTTTTTTGCTCTAGTCTAGTCTGGAGAGAGATAAAATGAAAATAAAACAAAAGACGGTAAGTAATAATAATCTTTATCATAAAACAACTTACGTCAGTTACGTCAGTTTAATTTCTTTTCCTTTGATCCAATTCGTTTTTGTTTATTAGTTTTTTTTTTTTCTCTTTTTTATTTCTGTTTTTTTTTTCTTTATGGGTTTTTTTTTATTTTCTTTCCTTTTTTTTTTCGTTTTTCTTTTCTTTTTTTTTTTGCAAAATCAACAGAAAAGTGTCAACGTTTATTATTTCTTCCCTCCTGTCCTATTTATAATATTCGCGTTTAATGGAAATACAAAAAAAAAAAAAACGAAAGAAAAAGAAAAAAATTACGCAAGACTTGTTTTTATTTCTTTCAATTTTATTTTTTATTTTTGATATTCAGCACACACACACACACAGCTAAAAGACAGAAGAGACCGGTCTCTCGTGTGTCTATCTATGAAACTTTATAGTAAGATCACCTTCTTCTTTATAAAATTGTGAATTCTCTTTATAAAGACGTAACAGGAACAACAAAAACAACAACAACAACTACTGCTAAAATAAAATAACAACAACGATAATAGCAACAACAACAACAACAACGGTAGCAGTAAAGTGAAATAAGAAGAAGAAGAAGAAGAAGAAAAAAAAATGTCAACATTTAAATATACTTTTAATAATACATAATGATTAAGTATAGAGTACAATTTCTTTATGTATTTATGAAGATGATCTATAAGATGATCTTTCTTATTCTTTTCTATCGTCATTCTTTCTTCTTTTATTTTACTATTTTTTTTTTTTTTATGTTTGTTTTTTGTTTCTTTTTCTTCTGTAATATGAAGTTATATTTTTTTTTTGTATTTTCTCTTCAACCGGTGCAAAAATATGTGTCTTTTTTTTTTTTTTGTTTTTGTTTTTGCTTTTTTGAGTTTTTTTTTTTCTTTTCTTTTATAGAGAAGAGATTTTTTTTTTTTTTTGACGATAAAAAATAATACAACAAGCCAATAAACAAAAAAATAAAACAGACTACAGCAAAAATTAATATTTTTTTGTTTTTTTTTTGGAACTAATGAATAAACAAAATTGTAGAAAGAAAATGATTTGAAGAGGTCAATAGAGGATCGATCGTCTCTATAATGTTAAATTAGTTGATGAATGAATGAATAAGAAAAAAAAAAAACACCCACATTTAATAATAAATTTTTTTAAATTTATTTACCTGTGCAATCTTAGATAGAACAATACAAATAAAAAAAAATAAACACACACACACACGCACACACACACAAATTAAAGACACTACAAAATGCACAAGTCTAATCTGATAAATACACAAACAAAACAAACTCACGTGTGCACATTTATAGATGAAAAAAAAAAAAAACTCAAAAGAAACAAAACAAAACAAAACAAAAAAAAAAGGGTCAAAACACGGTATTTAAACTTTAAATGACCATTCAGTGTCTGTATTTTTTTTTTTTAAATCTTTCTCTCTTGTTTATTTTTTAATCAAAAAAAAAAAAAAAAAGGAACAACAACAAATAATTAGACAAAAAAAAATTCTGTAATTTTTGGTGTTTTTTTTTTTTTTTTTTTATAAATTTCAATTAAAAATATTTTGTCTTTGTACGAGAAAGATTCACATATTTTTATTGTTTTTTTTTATCTTTTCGCCCAGTTTCCTTTAAATACAGAAAAATAAAAAAATAAATGATAATTACAAAAAAAAAATTTTGATTTCTCTTTTATTATGTACAAAGCACACAACACACCGTTACGCTTTCGTGTTCAAAAACGTACTGAGAATAAACTGAGAAAACGATATTCATTTTATGTTATTGGGAGAAAGAAAAATCACCACACACCAAACTAACCAGCTTTTTTTTTTTGTTTCATTTCTTTTTTCATTATTTTTTTTTTTCGCTCACAACAACAACAACAACAACACAAACTTTACTTGAACAAAAAATTTTTCGTTTTATTTTTTCTGATTCTTCTTCTTCTTCTTCTGGATGTTGTTTTTTTTTTGTTTTGAGTTTTATTTGAGTATTTTGAGTGAGTTCATTTATTTGTTGATGGTGGAGCTGTTGTTGTTGTTGTTGGATTTGTGTCTCTTTTATAAGATAAAAGAGAACAAAATAAAACAAAACAAAAAAAAAGAGGCAAAAGAAAACAACACTAATTTTTTTTTTAAGCCATCGATTTGAATTCTTCGCGCTTTTTTTATTCACGATACCAAAGAGAAGGAGAAAAAAAAATGATTTTTTGATTCGCGACTTTTTTTTTTGTTGTTTTTCTTCTTTCTTGTCTGTCTGTTTTTTTTTTTGTGATTAGAGAAGAGAAAGAGAATAAAATCTTTAGAGACTGAAATGAATTTTTGTTAAACAATATTTCCTCTATTGGGATTTGACTCGTTGATTTCTCTGTAAATGTGAAGTGAATTGAAAGAAAATTAAAGAAAATTTAGAGAAAGACAAGAATTAATTAGTTTTTTTTTTTTATATTTGAAAGGAAATAAAATTTTTCCTTTAGAACAATTTGAACTAAGAAACTTTTACTTCCGTGATAATTTTTTTGTTGGTTTAGAATTGTAAATGAAAATGAAATTGAAAATTAGAAAATTAAAAAATTAGAAGGAAATAACAAGAGAAAGGAAGATCACTTGATAGAATTTCCTGTAATTGAACAAATTGATTTTTAATTTCTTTGAATTGAAGAATTTAAAATTAAAATAAATTCTGACTGAATTGAAAATTGAAAACAAAAGAAGAATAATGAAGGAGTAAAATACATATGCAAAGTGAAACTGAAGAAATCAATTGATTAACCCTATGAATTAAAATCCTTGAAATTCGAATAAGAATAATTAATTGAATAAATAACAATTTTTGAATTATCATGAATTTTCTTAAGTTATTCATTTATTTCATATAAAAAAATGTGATAAGTAAAATTCTTTTTCTTCTTGTTTTTTTTTTTAAAAAAAAAAATAAAATAATAAAAAAAAAAGAAGAAGAGACAAAATAATTATTATTAACATTTTGGTGCCAGATAATCTACACTCCTTCTTCTTATTCCTTTATTCTTTGTCTGTGTGTGTGTGTGTGTTTTTATATGTTTTAAATTTTAACTTTTAAATGACTATGAAGAGTGTAGTGTCCGTCCACCAGACAACATATTATTTCTTCTTCTTACTTTGTTGTTCTTGGTCTGTTTTTTTGTTTTGTTTTTTTTTTTTTGTTTTCATTTGTGTCTCATCAATCAATTAACCACGATTAAACTTAGTGTTTTGTTGTCTTGTCTCTTGTCTCTTGTCTCTTGTTTTTCTTTTTTCTTTTTTCTTTTGTCTTTCTGTCGATTATAATATCGGTTTTTCTATTGTGTTTTTAAGTAAAACGTTTATGTTTGCTTTTCTATTGGCTTAATATTCTGTAATTTTATATGTTTTTTTTTTCTTGTTCATTTTCTTTATTGGTAGATTAAAGTAAATATCTAATTTTTGGGTTTGGTTTATTTTTTGTTCACCAATTTTTTCTTAGAAGTCAGAAATTGAAAACCGCAGATACAAATATTCGACAAGGGGGAATTTATAAAATAAAAATAAAAAAATTGGTGGAAATTAACAATGTTTGAATTTTTGATGATTCATTCAAAATTTATTTGAGTTATGATAATCCACACAAAGACAATACAATGACGTAATAAAGAATTGATGGTCCTGGCAAACAAAAACAAAAAAAAAATTGTCATGACCATGAAATAAATTCAAGGAATCGCTCAACAACAAAAGTGTCATAATTATGCAAGTTTAAGAATTATTTAAATTAAAACCAAAACTGTTATTCTTGAATATATTTAAGAATTCTTAACTTTAGTAGACTCATATTTATTGTATTTATGTATGCTGAGTACTTAAAGTATACATCAGAATTTAAGTGACAGAATTATGAAGTTTCCTGTTCAACAAAAAAAAAAAAATCTGCAACAAAATACAACAACAACAACAACACCAAAAAATGCACAAGAATTTAAGTGGCGCTGGATAAAGACAGACGCTCATTTTTTTTTTTCTTATAAATATTTACACACAATTTTCTGTTTTATTTGAATTTTAGTAAATAATAATAATAATAACAACAACAATAAATAAAATACACAAATTTATTTGTTTTATAATTAATGCTAAAGAAAATCAATAAGATAAAAATTTAACAATTTAAGTAAACAGAGAAAAAAAAAAAAAAAGAAAGAAAGAATAAAAAAACGAATATAATTTTTTTTTTGTTCTTTTAATTCCTTCTTTTTTTTTCGTTTGTTTTTTTCTTTTTTCTTTTATTTATTGATTTCTTTAAAGTTGACAATTTTTTGTTTTATGTGACTTTTGTGAAAAATTTGTAAAATAAATGTCCGTGATCTGAGAAAATAAAAATAATTATATGCGCGCACGTTCACTTTAATTTATCCGTATTTTGTCTTCTTTTGTTTTGTTAATTTTTGTTGTTTTAATTATAATAAAATCAATTTTATTTTTATTTTCATTTGTTACCAATAATTATCGACTACAATTTTTTTTTTTTACAATTTTTATCTGTAAATTGAAAAAAGAATTTTAATCAATTTTGTCCACGCAGTGTCAGAGTGGCAACACTCTCATTTATAGGGGTCCCAACTTCTCAAACGTCAGCGTGGTAGAAATAAATGTTTCGATTCCATTATAAGTTTTACATGTCCCTTAAAGTTGACACAAGACACATTAGTAAGCATAAATTATCAATTTATCCCTTCAATAATAAATTTATAATTTGCAAAATGACAAAGAAAATATTGTCTCATTACGAAGATTTATCTGAATAGATACAAAATTAAATTAAATTAAAACATAAATAAATTTACAATAAAAATTGTATAAATTTAATTTGAAACAAAAAAAAAACAAATGAATAAACTTCTTTCTTACAATTGAACATTTTGAATTTTATAGAACTGGTTTTAAAGGATTCTCTCTCTTGGATCTCTTATCAAAAAAAAGATATAAGTAAGTCACCATACAGAGATTTATAAGAATTTATAGAGTCAGCTTCTTTAACAGAATTATGCTGATTATTTTTATTTTGTATTTTTTTTTTCGTGTTGGAAACTTCATTATAATTTTTTTATTCTGTATTCTATTCAGATTCAGATGCTGTGTGCGGCTACAAAAGAAGAATAAATTATTTTGTTCCATCAACTTCAATTAAGAGTAAAATCTAAAAGAGATTATTTTTATATATAGAGGAGTTAAATGTACGAATAATTAGTGAGACTTGAATAAAGAAATGAAAAAGAATTTACAGACAATTTTTTTTTTTTTGTAACTGTGAGAAAATTTTTAAAGGATTTCTTTACCAAATGTTATCGAATTTTCTTCCAAAAGCCAAAAAGAAAGAGCAAGAAGAAAAAAAAAACTAGTGCTAAGAAAAATGTACAAAGACACAAACATCTTATACAGAATTCAAATATAATAAAAAAAAAAAAGAATCGACAAATCATGAGTTAAAAACCAGAAATAAAAACTTCATGTCGCAATTTGATTCACTGTGTGTGTGTGTGTGTTTTTTTCCTCCTTTTTGTTTTTGCTTTTTTAATAAAAAATATTTTATTGTTTGAAAATTATGAATAATTCATTTGAAAAGATTTTTACAAGAACATTTATTTAGTTTGTCTTTTTTTTTTTGTTTTGTTTTGTTTTGTTTTTTTTTATGGAGAAATAAAAAAAAAAACAGTGAGATTTTGATGAATTTTCTTTGATCAAAATAAAAGAGATAAAAACAATTCTGAGACATTTCTCTTTTCCATACGGAGAAAAATTGTCTTTTATAAAAAATAAAAACAAAAAACAAATATTTCTAACACGATTGTAAAAAATATTTATGAAGAGAAGACAAGTTAGGAAAAAAAAAGAAGAAAAATGTCAGAAAGGATTGTCTTTTGTATTCATGTCTACGTCTAGTATTTCATTTCCTTCTGTTATATATTTTCTTTTATGTAAATTCCTCATTCACAATGAAACAAACAGAATATCAAATGTTAATATTTCTTGTACAACTAACTGTTGCTTTAATCCATTATTCGTAGAATTTGAAGAACTTCCACTTCTTCTTATCATCAAAAACTTAACCAAAAATACATCATTCCATTCAGTTCCCTTGAATCTGTATTGTCATTTATTAAAATAGGAATAGAATAATTTGATTTTTGTTTCTTTAAAATTCGTTACATTTTTCTTTTTTTTTTAAGTAAAATTTAAATTTTACAGTGGAGTGGGGGGGGACAATAATTGAATGTAGTTAAATTTAATTTTTTGTATATAGGAAATACAATTGCAGTCATTGTGATTGTGAATATGTAAAAACAAACAAAAAAACAAATGCTTAATGTTTTATGTTAAAAATAATGAAAGTAAAATATAATTTATTATAAAATGTCATCAGGATAATTTTATATTATTGATCAAAATTAATATCATTTATCATTTAAGACAGAATTTAAACTAAAAGTCATTTGTTTTTAACTCTTTTTTATATCATTTTGTATTTTTTTTTTTTTTTTTTCATTTCATCTTTCTATTTTTTTTTAAAAACATTTTCAAATTTAAAGTAAAAGGATAATATGTTTAAGGTGAAGTTAGAAGGGTTTCAGTTTTCATTATGTGTATATGAATAATTTCATCTTAATTCTTATCATTTGTTTTAAATGTTTCTTTTATTTTATTTAAGGGTATAAAATTGAAAACGGAGTAAAAACTTTAATATTAATTATATTTCATTTAAAAATAATTTGTATAAATGAAAAATGGGGACAACAAAGTGAAACGTGAGACATTTGTATGATAAGAATATATATAAATGTATAGTTAGAATATCCTTAGGGTTTAAATACCGTATTTTTATTTTCATTGACGTGTTAGGTTAGACTGTATCCTCATTCATCTGATGTTTTTAAAAATCCAGTTTAAATGAAATAATGTAATTTATTGTTTAAAAAATTCCACATTTTTAATTTTATTCTTTAAAGATTTCCACTGAGTTTAAGTTGTTTTTTTTTTCCGTGCAACCTTGTTTTAATTCTTTGTAGAAACCAAAACAAAAACCTTTTTCTTTTTATAAAAATTCATGTATATCAAAACAAATGATTTCAAAACTTCAACTCATATCATTTAGATATTATTATTATTAAATAAAAAAGAAGGTATATAAAACTTGACAGGTTAAAAATATATAAACCGTGAAGTCAGTTATTAAATTGCACCATAATATTTTTTTAGTCACATCCAAATCCTCAGACTTTATAATTGTGATCAACCACACACACACACACATTTACAAACAAAAAACACAAACACAGGTATACAGAATTAATGGATTAATGGATCATTTGATGATGAGATGTTGAGAGTATTATATTTTTACACCATAAACTTATAAAATCTCCTTCACCCTCCTCCATACAAATAAAATGTAAAAGATTATAAATAATCTGTTAAATCTAAAAATAAAAACCAATAATAAATCATATAATATTTAATTATATATAAAAATGAAGTAAAGGGTTAATAATATAAAATAATCATCAAAATATCGTGTAAAAATTTCAATTTAGAAAAAAAAAAATTATAAGAATTTTTTGTTTTTGCAATCTTTTCAAGTTATTTGCTTGCTGCCTGCCCTTGTTCGTATTGTTGTTGTTAATTTTATTGTAAATATTTTTGTTGTTGTAAAATTGCACGCGTTTATTTTTTGTAGAAAATGTTACATTTAACAAGTAGAATGAGAAAGAAAAAATAAAATCACACAAAATAATAAATAAAGGAATAAAGAGTGAAAGGGAGAGAGAGAGAGAATAAAAAAAAGATTTAAAAACTAAACTAAATTTTATAACGTATTATTTATAAATTATAGGCTTTTTATACAGATTTTCTTCTCATTTTCTGTTTTGTAAAATTTAATTCTTCATCCTACCTACACAAAAAATTCATTGCATCTTTTTTTGTTTTTGTTTTTTTATTGGTTTGGTAACATCTTCTCTTCTCATCTTTTTCTTTAAAAACTTTATAAAAGTATTTTTTATTTTTTCTTTTTTATTTAAGATGAAGACGAATGATCCTGAAATTTTGTTCTTTATTTATGGATATTTAAAAAACAACAACACGGATTTTTTTTTTTTTTTTTAAATGTGTACATACTTACATAAATTGCGTTTATTGAACGTAAATGAGAAAATATTAAAGAAAAAAAGGAACAAAAATAAAAATTAATAAAAGGAAGAGGAAAATCTGAACGCATATTTGCAAGGAGAAAAAAAAAACGATGCAAAGTTAAATCAAGGCACGAGATAAAAAGCCAATAATTTTTTAGTTGTTGTTTTGTTTTGTGTATATAATTTGATATGTGACGTCACCTTAATGTATATGAAAATGATGAAGGGGATGAGTGAGGTGAAATGATGATCACATAAAGAAGAAAGATGGGTCCTAAATATAACACCTGCGGTTAAAATAAAGGTAATTTTCTTGAGCAAGATAAGATTGTGTTTTTTCTTTTTGGTTTGGTCAATTTTTGTATTCTCTGTTCCTCTTTATTTACTCTCATTTTTTTTTTTTCCTGTTTTTTTTTTTTTGTTTTCGCGACGCGTCTTTGGTGTTTCTCTCGTCTTCTTCTTATTATTTTTTTTTATTCTTTTTTTGGTTCTTTTAAATATACATTTTTTATATTGAATTCGTGATGCTGTTTGAATTGAGAATTTTTTTTAGTTGTGTAATCTCCACCATTAAAAAAAAAATGCAACGAGCGCAAAAAAAAAACAAATTTTTAACGCGACTTACAAGATGATGTTCCAAAAATAATAAGCAACAAAACAAAAATAAAAAAACGGAAAATCAAACACACATAAGAGAAAACAAAACCATAAAAAAAAAGGAAAAGGTTTTTATGTTTGAAGATTTGTATCACAGCATCACAATTGATAATGTTATGTTCTTCCTTTCTTTTTTTAGGATTCCATAAAAAAAATACGAAGACATTTGAACACAGATTTCGTTGTTGATGTTCCGCAAAGTTTTAAAATTTGGAGTATAGCCAATTCATGTAAAAGATAACAGATAAATCTTCTCTTTCCTGTCTGATTTTTGTTTTTTCTTTATGGATAATGCATTAAATCAGGAAATTATTATATCAAACAATACAAATTTAGGGTGTAAAAGGTTGGACGGTTTTTTATAAATTATACACTCAAAAAAAAATGATAGTAAAATGTCACAAAATTGTAGATTAAATCAACCAATATAGTGGTTGTTATCAGTCAATCAAATTATTTTGTAAAACGTTAGTCAATTTTGTTAATCTCACAAATATATTTTGTGAAAAAAATATTGGTTTTATTTACAAAACCACTGTTATTCATAACAATTATTTTGTTAACCGAGTACAAACTCTTTGTATTTTTTTTACATAAATTCTGTAGAAGGAATAAATATTTTGTACCAAAATTACATAGAATTTTGTAATTTATCACAAAAGTTTGTTGACATCTACAAATATTTTGTACCAAAATTACACATAATTTTGTAATTTTTCACAAACTTTTGTTAACATGTACAAATATTTTGTACCAAAATTACACATAATTTTGTAATTTTTCACAAACTTTTGTTAACATGTACAAATATTTTGTACCAAAATTACACAGAATTTTGTAATTTTTCACAAACGTTGTATGTGAAATTTTACAATATTATGTATAATTTATATAATAATTAAGTATATTATACGAAAATTACGGTATCTATTTTACTATTAAAATTAGTTTTTTAATACTTACTTTAAAAATAATTACGTTACTGAAAAAAATCACTTCACTATATAAATTACTTATAAAATAAACGAAAATATTTTTTTTTACTACTCGTTATTATTAAAAACACTTCACTGTATAAATTAAATACCTATAAAATAAATCAAATAAGAAAAACAATTATTTTAAGAAGATAAAACATATTTATTTCAATTGGAAAAGTATAATTCTTTTTTTTTATCACTAATTATTTTTAATTTTTTTTTTTAATTATCAAAATTATTATTATTTTTATTCAGAAAACAAAATTTTATTTATTTAAATTAATTCAGTTTAATTTTTAAATTATAATTCATTTATATATATGTACTTATACTTATATGTTTGACATTGGAAGATGTATTTTATTTTAGATCTGAAATTAAGCCAGATATTTTTGAAGTGTTTTTATCTGAATTAGTTGTAAGTTTATAGAAATATCTTTGTACAAACTCCCAAAATATTTCCGATGTAGTCGGATATTGTAAATTAAAAACTTGATATATTTTAAAACAAATATCAATTGATTTTAATAATGTGCAAAGTTTGTAAGTGGTTTTATCGTAATAAACATAGAACTCTGATATAGAATAAGTATTCATATTCCCAACAACAATCACTAATGGTTGGAAAGTAGATTTATTTTTTAAACATTCGTCATTTAGGAATTTTATCTTATCTGGAATTTCCGAAGAATCGTTTACCATTGATATGAATGAATCTTGTGAGTCCTTGATCGAATGTTTCTTTCTGTCTAGTACTCCTTTTCTTCTAGAAATGGTTGGAGGAAGAAGACAGTGAAGTGACATAAAAATAATATAATTTCTATATTCTGAAATAAAAATTGAAGCTATTATATATTCAACAAAAAATACAGGCAAATAAATTATATATATACCGTCGTTATCAGTATTATTTAACGTTGATAACATTTTTTTTTCATAACTGTCATTTATTCTTGTTTGGATGATTGCCATTTTTTTTTTTAAAAATGCTTCCCAATTACCTAATAAATCTTCTCCATTATTTTTAATAAAATTGTAATCAACGTCCACCTGAAAATTAAAAAAATTTCTTAGAATTGGATTTAATTAAAATATACGTTTAGCTTACTAATGTATATCCCAAACTATGCTTATACAATGGCCATGTGTTCAAAATTCCAATAATATTTGGGTCAGTATTATCCATAATAATCTTGCGTCTATAACCAGAGGTCTGCTCCCATTTTTTCAAAACTTCAGGCCAGGGCTCATTGTGATTTTTCAGCCATTCACGAACTTCTTCTGACTCTGCAAAAAGTCTCTTTTAATACTAAACATTTTATTTACAATTTCACTTATTATTATATACCTTCTTTAATAAAGCTTATAGATTCCTTTGGTACTTCCTGTGTTGTTGGTCTCGGTTTTGTTTCTCGTGCTGTTCTCGACTTTCGGGCTTGATTTTGAAACTTATCCCATAGTTGACCTTTTGGGCATTTTTTACTTCGCCATTTGTAGTATGTCTCCTGTACAAAAATATCATTGTGATTTAACAATTTAACAATTTACAATTATATATTATAATATAGCTTACCAATCTCTTGTGGAAGTATTTATGAAGCGCGAACTCTAATTGAATTTGAACTCCCAAATACCGATCCTCTATAATTGTCTCACAAAGATTAGCAAAATTTGAGGTTCGCAACTCCGACACTGTAACTTTAAACTCTGGATCAAAACAATATTTTTTCTTTATTAATCAACAATAAAATTAATCAAATATTTTCAATTTACCTTTACACTTTTTTAAAATATAAGAAGAAGTTTTACGATCTAACGATAGATTTTTAATTATTTTTTTTACTTCTCGTTTCTTCTTATACTGTTGCACTTTATTTTTCATTTTAGTTAAACGACACTTTTATTGTATATTTTTTTAGGTTTCTAACTTGAACTATAACTTGTGATTGTGATGGATGTAGATTCTATAATGGCGTACCGCGTTCTAACTTCTGAAACACAAGACATTGTAAAAAAAAAAATATTCGAAGTAATAGTACAAAATTTAGTAAAATGAATACAAAATTTTGTATAACTTCACAAAAATTAGTAAAATATATACAAAATTTAGTAAAATTAATACAGAATTTTGTATAACTTCACAAAAATTAGTAAAATTTATACAAAATTTTGTACTTTAGAAACAAAATTTTTGTACTTTAAACAAAACTTGTTTAAAATTAAAACGAAATCGCGTCAAATAAATTCAGGAATGAACATGATTCAACGTGAGAGTTTTTGTTTTGGGCCCAACAAAATTTAGTAAAATTAATACAAAATTTTGTATAACATCACGAAATTTTGTACACCTTCACAAATGTTAGTAAAATTAATAGAAAATTTAGCCAAATTAATACAAAATATTGTAATGAAATACAAAATGTTGTACTTCCGAAACAAATTTTTTGTACTATTCAGAAAACGTGTTTAAATTTAAAACAAAATGCCGTTTAATAAATGCCTTATTTTCAGGTATAACAATAATTCTTAATGTAGGAAAATAAAGAATATGTAATGAAAATGCTAAAAAAAAATATTAAAAATATAAAATTTTAAGATTCAGGCATATGGGTACCTGTATCAAATTCTAACATACAAACCAATATGTCAAAAAAATTATGTTTTCTTAATTGTATGCTTTTATATCAATATTATAAAAAATTCTCAAGATATTCGAACTGTCGTGAGATTGGTTACTCAAATACCTTTAACTTCAGTTTGTCTAAATTTAGCTAATTTAGCTTTAAGTGGTATGGCCTTTTTTAGCAGGGTTTTATTCTAAGGATTTAATTTTAGCAGTTGTTTCTTTATCTTATTTTAATTCATATGGAAAGGAGAAAGACACAAAGATATAAAAGTTTTAGTGATTTTTTTCATCTTGTTAAAATTGTATATTAATATACATATAATGTGTATTGATACAAATTACAAAAATATTATACGATAAAACCAAAATTTGGTTTTAATATATAATATCTTTTGTAAAAATGTAACGGTTGTTTATAGAAATTACATAAATCTTGTAGAATAAAACCAAAATTTGGTGTCTAAGGTTTTTTCACGATTTATTTTGTAAACTTCACAATATTATGTTACAGTATTACAAAATTTTGTTCCTTACATTACGAACAAGCTTTACAAAATATTTGTAAGGAAATATTTTTTCACAAAATGTAACAATTTATTTATTAAATTATTTGTTACTAATATTTACGTTAAAAACACCGCATATTAGTATTTTTATTTGCAAAAACTACAAATTTTGAGTAAAATATACTGAAATGCAAGTATTGTTCACAAAAAAACTGTGTAAAATTTTTTACTATCATTTTTGTGACAAATTTTACTATCATTTTTTTTTCAGTGTATATTCGCACCAATTACGGCAGAACATTTTTATTATTTTTGTTATTTATTTCTCTTGCTTGCACATTTTTAAAAGTTAATTAACTGAGTTGAATGTGTTTTTGTAATCACATTTTAACAATATTTATAAAAGTATGAAGTAAAAAAAAAAATAAGTTCATTATAACCCTTTAATGCACGTTACATTCAGAAATTTAAGTTTTTGAGGCAAACATATATTTTTGCGAAATTCTTAAATATTCAAGCACAGCTTAGAGACTTTTTCGACTCTTAAATTGATGTAAGTGATGTTAAGAATTTCTGTTATTAATGAAAGGGGTTAATGTCCCAAAAATATATCAACAAATTCATCTCTCTGAGCATACCCGCATACAATAATAATCAAATTGCAAAAGAAACAAAAAAATATGAACGCATATTTAAATCTTTTTCCATCAGAATGAAAATAACACAAACAAAAAAAAAATAGCATTTTATATATAATTTTATTCTTAGACATATTTTTGATCTCTTCTTTAACATTAAATGCATACACACACATACCTAAATTTATTATACTTTTTTCCTTCATCTTATTGTAGGCTTCTTTTATGCCATATCAATTATTATAATCTTGTTTCATTTTGGCATTTTAAATAATCACATTAACACAAAACAAGACAAAACGACCTGATGCCTGCCTGTACGGATGCAAGTCACTTTAATTCTTTGTTTTTTTAAATACAAAAGACCTTTCATAATTTTCTTGTTTTATTTCTTTTTTTTCTTATTCAATTTGTATAATTTCTGTTTATTTTTTTTTCTTTTTTTTGTTCTTTATTTTCCCCATTTTAGTTTTCAAATGAAATTTATTTAAACAATTTTATCGTGCGGTGATTAGAATTTAATAGGATTAAGTTGGATTACAAATGGGGATTACATACATATATATAATGCAGTCAAATAGAATGCGCAAGCATAAAATACTTTCAATTTATTTTCTAAAGATTGAATTGTCTCTCTTTTTTTATTATTCTGTTTCTGTTTTAGTTTTTGTTTCTTTTTTTTTTTGTTTCGTTTAGAATTTATTTCTTCATATTTCTATCTACTTTTTTTTTCTACTGTTTTCTTTCTTATATGAGTGAATTTGAGTGAACAGAACAATAATCATGCTGTTCCAAAAAAATAATTGGATATTTAAAATAATAAATAATTCATAAAAAAAAAAAATAAAACAGGAGTTTTTCCATAAAAAAGAAAAAACTTTTGTTTTTCTAAAATTTGAATTAAATTGAATTTATTTTTTTGTTTTATTTCGTTTCTCTCTGATTGGGTGAGTATGAGGGAAAAATATTCAAATTCTTAATTTTTATTCGTTTCATAATTTATTTATTGTAATTTTTTATTAAAAAATTTTTAAAGAAGAGAAAAAAAGTCGTTAAATAAAGTAATATTGTTAGAAAAGGGACAGATCGTTAAATGTTAAAAACTATAAAAACTGAACAAAATAGTTTTTTTTTCTTTTTATTTGGGACAATTAATAAAAAAAATAAAATAAAATTGATGTGACCACATAAAAAGCCACTATCTCTCTCTCTCTCTCTCTCTCTCTGATATATAATTTATTTTATGTATTTTTCTAATCCCCCTTCTTGTTTATAGTGACCACACTTATGATTAGCTGATAAATTTATAAAGGTTTTAATGATTATATAAACGCCACATAGGTTACAACAATATATACACTTTCCCCTCACTTACTTTCATTCATTCTTTTTTAATTAGTGAAAAATGTTTGTTCTTTATATTTTCACGAAGCGATAATTAATCACAATTTAAAAAACAAAAAAAAAAAAAAAGGTTTTCTAAGCATTATAAAATTTATATAAAATTAAAAACGAAACAACTAAATTCGGATTATGTTGAGGAAGGTAAAAAAAAAATAGTTTTAAGTTTTGAACTTTGAACGTAAAAAATTAAAATTTCTTTTCACATAAACACAAAATTCTTACATCACACAGATTTGTTTCTTAGTAAAGGGCTTTCTGGATTTCAAAAAAATTATTGCTGATTGCAACAAGGGCAAGAGACAATTGAGCTTAAAAATGGGCAAAAAAGAAAAGAAAAAAAAAATGCCATCAGTTAAAATTAATCAAAAACTTTCATAATTTTTTCATTTATTTACAAGACAACAAAAAAAAAACATAATCATATTGCTCTTATGATTCTGTATTGAACACCAGTTTTGTGTTGTTGTTGTTGTTGTTTTTTATCAATCTTGTTTTTAATTTTTAATCTGGAAAATTGAGGTGAGAAAAAATTAAATATTGTCGCCTGATGACTTTTAAAATTCCATTATTGTACAATTTTTAAAGCTGAATGCATAATTTAATTTTTCTTGTATTATGAATGAAAATCAAATTATACGATGCTTGCGGTAATGTGAAAATATATTATAACAATTTTGATTTATAATATTGACTGCTAAAAACATTATATTTATGTTAATTTTATATAATGAAATTAATGGTACATGTCAAGGTACTTTAGAGTTTTTACAGAGATGTCAAAATAATGTCAAAGTCTCTTGATATAAAAATTAATTTAATTATATATACTTAATTAATTTTTTTAATAGACAGTTTAATATTTTTCTATAATTGAATTGATTTTATTTCTTTAAACTTTTTTTTCCTTTATTGTCGATTTGGTTTTGTTCGATTATTGTCGTTTTATTAATTGTTGTAATTATTTACTTTATTCAATTTATAATTTCGAAATTTAACAAAACAAACAAACAGACAATAAAACATAGATTGGTGGGGGGATATAAATTAAACAGAAAACTAAAATATCAAAATGAAATTTACTATTATTAAAATTGTGTATACGCATATAAAAAATGCCCTAAAGCTTTTATAATGGATAGAAAAATGCATTTTATTGAATACATTGGCGCCAAAAGTATTATCAAGAGATTTTTACACGAGAACATACGTTTTTCTAAATGTTGATAGTTGATTTCAGTTTTGAATAAGTTACCGCAAGAAAATAAAATTTCTCAAATTTTATTTAACGGAAGATATTTTAATAATTAATTGGTGATCGATTTGTTGTCATTTTTTTTTTCACGATGAAGGACTTTAAAATATGAAAAATTGAACAATAATTCATAATGTGTGAACCTACAATTATATAATAAACAATAACAATTTGTTTTTCTGATCAAGATATTAAAAAAATATACTGTAATTTAAGGAAAATTACTGTTGTTTATTATATCTTAGTCTTACAATCTTTAAGCAATCGTAAGATTAATATTTTATATACCCGGGGGCCTTTAGTAAAATCAGATTTTTTTTTTATGAATACGGTTTTTATTTAAATTGTGTTAATTATGTTGAAATTTAATTATCATTTTTTTTATTGAATTTTTCAGAATTTAGATAAATAGAAAAGAAATAGGATTAAATCAAAATTGTATATAAAAAACATGAATTAATTTTTAAAATGTTTTCTAAATTAATTTTTATGTTTAAATTGTCATTCTGGTTCTAACCTGAACTAGTTTTTATTTTGAAAAATAATACACCCATAATTTAGTGAACCGTTTTAACTTTAAATTATCGTTCATGGCTGTGCTTGAAGATTTTCGTTAAATTTGAGATTGCTGGCAACACTATCAATGTTGTTGTATTTCAGTTCAGTGTACAATTTGACATTTTACACACACATTAAAGAAAACTTTCTGTCAAAAAGACGAAGAAGAATTTTTTGTGAAAATAATAGGATGTTTGCTTCAAGGGGGTTGATTTTATACCGAATGGTTAATCATTCACTAATTAAAAATGCCATCAAATCTCCACAAGTTCAAGTATCGCGTTTTTCACACGAGTAAGTTCATAACATTTATTACAAATAGTTTTTAAGGTTAAATAGAATTATGTAATTATTTCTTCTTCCAAAATACTTCAATTATTCTTGTTATCAATTCATGATTTTCTTGTTTTAGTTGGTCGTATCGTGTTGGTGGCCCAATCAGACCAAGAATTCGATTGTATGCCGATTTAGTTGGAGCTGTTATGTTCTGGTGGATCTTGTGGCATTTATGGCATGAATACGAACATATTACGGTATTATCGAAAGATTTTATAAAATTCAGATGTTTATTTTTATACAAATATTAAATTCTTGTTTTAGGGTGAATTTGAATATCCTGATCCATCCAAATGGACAAATTCGGAATTAGGAATTCCCAAAGATGATGAAGAATAAATAAGGAAGAAGAAATACAGAAGAATTAAACTTTATAATAAATTAAATAGTAAATTTCGATAATTAATTTAATGCTAACTTGTGTAAATAAAACAAATTGAACTCAGATTCAATTAAACATAAAAAAAGTGGAGTTTTAAAATTAATTTTTTGAAGGTGCTTCAATTCAATAAAAATTCTCATTTGACAAGGAAAAAAAGTTTATTCAATTAAATTTAAATTTAATTACAAAAATGCATTTATACACATATGCTGGTTGTGTGTGTATGTATATATAGTTGAAAGATTTAGTTCTTTACTGGAAGTTTGATTGAAATAGTTTTTGTTTCCATATAAAGTTCCATTGCATCAATTCCTCTGAAAAATTTAAGATTGTGTTTACAAAATTTATCAAAAACATTAAGACAAAAGTAATTTACAATTCACGCCCAGAACCAGATTGTTTGTATCCTCCAAAAGGGGCTTGAGTTACGACAGCATCATAACAATTAACCCTAGAAAATATTGTATTTAATTATTTTAGTCCTAATTGCAATTAAATTATGATTAAAATAATTACCATACGGAACCAGCTTCAACAGCTTGGGAGAATACTAATGCATTGTTGATGTCTTTTGTTACAACTCCAGCAGCAAGGCCATAAATTGTATTATTTGCGCGTTCAATCACCTCATCAAGTGTCTTGAATTTTAGGATAGTCTGAACTGGTCCGAAAATCTGGGAGAAAATAATTAGCAACTGTTTTTTTAGGTAAATATGAAGAACTTACTTCCTCTTTGGCAATTTTCATGTTATCAGTGACATTTGAGAAAACTGTTGGCTCAACGAAGAATCCTTGGTCTGAAAATCTCTTTCCTCCACATTCCAATTTAGCACCCTCTTGTTTGCCAGATTCAATATAACCCAAAACTTTGTTGAACATTTCATCGTCGATTTGTGGACCTTGTTCAACTCCTTTTTCGAAAGGATCTCCTAATTTACGTTTGCTTGCCATTTCTGTTGCTTTTTTAACAAATTCGTCGTAAATTCCTTCTTGAACAAATGTTCTGCTTCCGGCACAACAATTCTGGCCGTGATTTGCGAAAATTGCATTATGTGCAATTTGAACAGCTTCGTCCACTGCAAAAAAAAAAGAAATTAAGGAATTCTTTTCTATAGATAACTATGTAAATACATACAATCAGCATCATCAAAAATAACAAGAGGGCTTTTTCCTCCCAATTCCAAGGTAACTTTCTTCAAATTAGATTTTGCGGCTGCTGCCATTATAAGTTTTCCCACTTCAAGCGATCCTGTGAATGCAACCTTCCTAATATCTTGATGACTGGAAATGGCTTGTCCTGCTGTTGGTCCGAATCTGTTGATAAAAATTTATTAGCTAAAATTTTATTCCAAAGTTTTAATACTTGCCCAGTTATAACATTTATAACACCATCTGGGAAGCCCGCTTCCTTTGAAAGCGCAGCACAATAAAGCGCTGTTAATGGAGTTTGCTCTGCTGGCTTCATAACAATTGTGCATCCACATGCAACAGCTGGTCCCCATTTCCAGACCAACATAAGAATTGGATAATTCCATGGAATAATTTGCCCAACAACCCCAATTGGTTCTTTACGTGTGAATGTGAAAAATGGACCGTCAGATGGAATAGTGTTTCCATGGAACTTATCACACCATCCAGCATAGTATCTCAATGTACTTATTGAACAGTTAATGTCAAAAACTGAATCATCAAATGATTTTCCATTATCCAAAGACTCCAAATTAGCCAAAATGTTAATGTCACGCTCAAGTAGATCTGCTAATTTATATAAAATGCTTCCTCTTGCAGAAGCATCCAAATTACGCCAAGCGGAACCGCGAGCGAATGCTTTTTGAGCTGCTTTAACAGCAATATCAACATCAGCTTTGTCTCCTTCAGCAATTTCAATTATTTTTTTTCCAGTTGAAGGATTAAGAGTCGAGAATGTTTTTCCACTGGCAGCGTCAACAAATTCATTATTAATGAAAAGCTGAAACGAAATTTTATTATTATTAGTTTTATTGTGTTAAAGGTTGACCAATAATGAAATCGTATAATGATTCAACGGCATTTATTTGAATTTGTATTTAATAAAATGATCAAATACACTTCATTTTCGTATTGTTAAAAAAAATCAATGAAGGCTTTTAAAAATGATTGAAAAATAGATCGATCCTAATAGTTTTGTTCGTTTATTTATATTGTAATTTTATTTATATTTTATTTCTACCACTCTTTATACCATCTGAAAAAATATTATGCCATTTTTCTTTAATATTTATCATCTCTGGTAATAATTTTTTTTTTTGTAGCGTTTTAGTTTTTTTGTTGTATTCTGTTTGTCAAAGTCAAATCTTTCACGCAATTTTGCCGCTTTAGTGAATACAATAGTGATTATTTTGTGTTTTTTTTTTGATTTAAAATTAATTGTTACCCCATTACTATAATAAATCAGTATTAAAGATTAAAAGATTCAATTGAAAGTGATCTTTTAAATAGTTTAAAATGCCAGGCACTTTAGATTTGTGTGAAAAATTCTTTCAAACAAGAGATTTATATATTTTATTTGACATACCAAAAGAATCATTAGAAAAAGATGGTATGTTTGTTGTTTTTTTTGATACATAAGTATTGATTGACGAAAATAATAATTATTATTGAATTACAGTCAAAAAAGCTTATTACAAAAAAGCTCTGAAAGTTCATCCAGATCGTGTTTCTGAATCAGAAAAAGATGAGGCAACTGAAAAATTTAAGCTTCTCTCTAGAGTTTATTCAGTTTTAACTGACAAAAGTAAGCGGGCTCTTTATGATGAAAGAGGAATTATAGATGATGAAGATGAAGATTATGAAAGTAATTCGTCATTATGGCTTGAATTATGGAAACAAATTTTTAAACCAATATCAACTGAAGATATTGATAACTATGAAAAAGAATATAAAGGATCTGATTTAGAGAAAAGGGATATACAAAAAGCTTATTTAGGTGGTAAAGGCTGTATTAATTTTATGATGGATTCTGTGCCGTTTATGGATGTTGAAGATGAACCACGGATTGCTGTTATTATTCAGGGTAATTAAATTTTATTCATTTTTTTTTAATTATCTAATTATTTTAAATTATTTATTTTTAGAAATGATTTCATCTGATGAAGTTCCTGATTATAAAATCTTTACCAATGAGCCTAAAGCAAAACGTGATCGACGACACAAAAAATATGCCCGAGAAGCACGTGAAGCGAGACAAATAAAAACTGATATGGAACAAAAAGATAAAGATGTTGGTAATTTAGGAAAACAAATAATGAAAAATCAAGCAAAACGTGAAAATAATAGTGAATCATTTTTTGATAAATTAATTTCTAAATATGGTGGTAAACAGTCTGAAGAAGATGATATATTTGATTTTGACGCTTGTAATTCCAAAAAGAAAAAAACAAAAAAAACACCAGTTAAACAACAAAGTAATAAAGTTAAAACTGGAAGAATCCAAAAGGCTAAAGCTAAGATTGCACCAAAAAAGAAATCAAAATAAATTATAAATATCTGTAAAATTTGAGTTTTTTTAAAAATCTCCAAACAGCTACTACTTTTTTAAAATAAATTAAATAATTATTAAAAATAATTATCTTGTTTCATTTTTTAATTCTAATTTATGAATTAAAACAGAAAATTCTCATAACAAAATTTCAAATAGGAAACTGAAATTTTGCAACTAATTCAATTGTATGAATTCTTTAGTGATTTATTTATTTTGTTTGTCTCAATTAAAAAATACTTGAGGTTTTTTTTTGCTTTTTGAAGTGATTATTATTTCACTTAATATAAATCCAGAAAAAACTCACATCACTTTCAGATTAAAGTAAATTAATATATATCGTAATTTAATAAAAACAAAAACTTTACAACAATTAACGTTTCGTTAATTCGAAATGGTTTGTATTAAAATATATTTTATAATGAATATCTAATAAATAACTAAATTAACCCTGATAAGATAAATGTAATGAAATGATAAACATAAACCAATAAATAAATACCTACTTTTTATGTATATGAATTTTTGTTTTTTTCAGGCTTAAAAATAAGTTATTCGTTCAAATATTAAATCCGATAATAAAATTTTATTTATTTAGATTATTCCATGTTATTTTTTGTAATTTATTTATTTTATTTTTTTTTTGGTGCTTATCAAATAATAATGAATTAAATAAATAGTTAGATTAATCAGTACTAAATATATGTTTTTTGTTAATTGGTGAAATACGTTAAAAGTGATAAATCTATTTTTGCGTAATCATTCCAGAAAACTGTTTTTCTTATGATTCGCTTTAATATGTTAATTTTTTTTTGTTTATTTTAATAAATTTGTTCGTTTTTGTCTTGTTTTAAATTTAGGAAAACATTTATTTTATTTATTCATTTTACAGAATAACAATTTATTCGTAATTTTTCTGAACATACGCTGTAGTTTTGCTCTTCAAGGGCAATTTTGTTTTTCGTTTATGGATTTTTATTTGTGAATTGGAAATAAATAAATGTAGCATTTGTTTAGAAAAAATAGGAATGAAAGACGAAAACCATCCAGTGATTTATTAAAATTAATTCCATTTTACTCAACATAATTTATCAGCGTATAATTGGAACAAAAACTAATAATATTAAGACACATAACAGAACACTGAAACCACGTTTGGAATTTTTTACGCAGCAAGTTAAATTTGGAATTAATTGTTTTAGTTCTTTACGTTTTTTTTCCCCTATTGCAGGAATGTGATTTCACTTTAGTTTCAGATTATTTATAAATGTTGATCCATATGTTTCTTTGAATTTGTTTTTAAATTCTAAATTTCAGAATAAAATAAATGGGAAAAAATTGAGGTAGGTTTTAGAAATTAAAAGGAAAACTAATTTAATTCGAAACAATTTTTTTGACATAATGAATTAAATATCCAAATAAACAGCTCGTAAATTATAAATTATCGACTAAAAAATGTCATCATACATAAAAAATGAGACCAAGTTCAAAGGGCGTTAAACTTTAATAAATTTATAAAAGAAAAGAAAAAACACTAGTTTATTTTTTTATTGTACTCACTTGTGTATATTTAATTTCTGGATTTGGATTTGCCATTTTGTTATGGTTGATTTATTCACGTGTTTTTTTATACAAAAATAAAAACAAAAAAATATGTTATTTTTTCCTGTTTGTTAAACTTGAAAAAAAAATTGGTCAACGGCTGCTGAGAATTACACTTTCTGAATTCTGTCTGTTTCTGACACAGTTTATGAATGTAAAGAATCCTCTTTCGAATTTTCTGCTCTATTTATATAAAATTTTTTTTGTTTTGTTTACTTCAACTGTAAAATAAATATATTTTATTATCTTCTTTATTTCAATACAAACGTAGAAAAATCAAAATAAGAAAAAAAAAAACAAAATTGTAACAAATACAATTATACAATTTTTATAATTCAAAAGTGGACAAAATCGCCTAAGAATAAAACCAGCTCAATACAATAACATTCAGTCAAGATAACAGCAATACAATCAAAAAGATTGTGACATTATCAAATTATAGAGAAAGATAAATAGAATTTCAGAAGATATTCTAGGAAATTTAATTAAACCACAGAACCTCAGTTTTTTTAGTCACAAAATATTGAAAATTCTTTTCTGAATTATTCAATCAATTACTTTGATTTTTAAATAATTATATTTATTTTTAAATAATTTGTAAACAACAACAAAGTAAATTTTTATAAATAAAAGATAAAAAAATCAGCTGATAATTGAAAGTTACAGTTTTCAATTATTTTTCTCTTGTTGCGCAACACAATATGCGCAACGTAGATTTTGACAATTATTTTGGATTCGATTTTGTGTTGTAGAATTAATTTAGGAATTATATTATATTAGAAATTTCTAAACAAAATTATTTTTGTTGTTGGTAGAATCGATTAAAATATTTAATGTGTTGTTTTCTTCAAAATCAAAAATAAGAAAAAGTGGAGGAAAAAAAAATTTATTTTAGACAAAATTAATTTACAAAAAGTTATATTTGTGATCTGTTGTTTTAAAGAATTTATTTAGTTTTTTACTGGAAGTTTGATTGAAATTGTCTTGGTTTCCATATAAAGTTCCATTGCATCAATTCCTCTGAAATATAAATAAAATAAAAATAAATGAATCCAATATTTGAGGAAACAAATAAATTTAAACGTACAATTCACGCCCTGAACCAGATTCTTTGTATCCTCCAAATGGGGCTTGAACTGCAACTGCTTGATAACAATTGACCCTAAAAGATTGTATTCAATTATTTTTAGTTCTGATTCCAATTAAATTATAATTAAAATAATTACCATACGGAACCAGCTTCAACAGCTTGGGAGAATACTAATGCAGTGCTGATGTCTTTGGTTACAACTCCAGCAGCAAGGCCATAATTGGTATCGTTAGCCCGTTCAATCACCTCATCAAGCGTCTTGAATTTAAGGATACTTTGAACTGGTCCAAAAATCTGTGAAAAAATTTATTAGCAAAAACACGTGGTCTTTATAAGTTTGACAAACTTACTTCCTCTTTGGCAATTTTCATGTTATCAGTGACATTTGAGAAAACTGTTGGTTCAACAAAGAATCCTTTGTCTGAAAATCTCTTTCCGCCACATTCCAATTTAGCACCCTCTTGTTTGCCAGATTCAATATAACCCAAAACTTTGTTGAACATTTCATCGTCGATTTGTGGACCTTGTTCAACACCTTTTTCGAAAGGATCTCCTAATTTACGTTTGCTTGCCATTTCTGTTGCTTTTTTAACAAATTCGTCGTAAATTCCTTCTTGAACAAAGGTTCTGCTTCCAGCGCAACAATTTTGCCCATGATTTGAAAAGATTGCGTTGTATGCAATATCGACTGCTTCATCCACTGTAAACATAAAAAAGTGATATTCGTTAAATCCAAAAACCAAAATAGACTAAGCAATTAATCTCACCATCAACATCATCAAAAATGACAAGAGGGCTTTTTCCTCCCAATTCCAATGAAACTTTCTTTAAATTGGATTTTGCAGCTGCTTCCATTATTAGTTTTCCTACTTCAAGAGATCCTGTGAATGCCACCTTTCTGATATCTAAATGACTGGAAATAGCTTGTCCGGCGGTTGGTCCATACCCAGTTATAACATTTATAACACCATCTGGGAAGCCAGCTTCTTTTGAGAGTGCAGCACAATAAAGAGCTGTTAATGGAGTTTGTTCTGCTGGCTTCATAACAATTGTGCATCCAGATGCTAAAGCTGGTGCCCATTTCCATGCCAACATAACTAGTGGATAGTTCCATGGAATGATTTGCCCAACAACTCCAACGGGTTCTTTACGTGTGAATGTGAAAAATGGACCATCAGATGGGATTGTATTTCCATGGAATTTGTCACACCATCCAGCAAAATATCTTAATGTATGTACAGATGCGTGAACATCTAGTACTGATTTATCAAAAGCTTTTCCATTATCCAAAGACTCCAAATTGGCCAAAATGTTAATGTCACGCTCAAGTAGATTTGCTAATTTATATATATATTTTCCTCTTGCAGAAGCATCCAAATTACGCCATTCGGAACCACGAGCGAATGCTTTTTGAGCTGCTTTAACAGCAATATCAACATCAGCTTTGTCTCCTTCAGCAATTTCAATTATTTTTTTCCCAGTTGAAGGATTATGTGTGGGGAATGTTTTTCCACTGACAGCGTCAACAAATTCATTATTAATGAAAAGCTATAAAAAAGGAAATTCTCATTTGAAGTTGAAATTTTATGTTTCGTGTAAAAATAAAAATATTGTTATAATATTTAATTCCAAGATAAGTAAAGATAATTAAAGAAAAAACAATTATTTATGCAATGTCAACAATATTTAAACTTACCTATATAAATTTTAATTATAATTTACTTCGATAAGATAAAAATGAAAAGTCATATAAACAAGGATGTAAATTGTAATCTATTTGTCTCTTTAAAAAAAAAAATGCGTTCAAATGTTAAACTCGATAACGATTACAAATTTGTTTTTACAAATTATGTTTTTCTGTGCCTTATCAACAATGTAATTAGATAAATTAAAACAGAATAATCGTGAATTTGCAAAATAAGTATACCGACTGAAAATATTGATAAATAAATATTTTTGCTAAATCATTCATTTTGTTGGAAGGACTCAAGAAAATTTACGTTATTTATTAATAAAAATAAATCGCAATTAAATTCTTAAATTCTTCCTATTTATATTTTAATTAAAAACATTTAGGTATATGTACAAATTTTAATTAGAAAAACGAATAAAATCGTAAAAGATCAAATTAAATAAGTCGAAATTATTTGTTTGTTGTAATAATAATTTCAATAATAAATTTGTTATAATTATTCAATTATTATACGTGTTAAAAATAACAATGGGGTGAAAAATTCATATCCGTTACCGTTATACATATAGAAACACAATAAACAATCGTCATGATTTGTTTAGAGATGATTTGAGAGATGAGAATAAATTAACTTTATATTTTTTTTTACTCTAAACTTTACATGCATGGAATAATAATTCTTAAATAAATTATTAATGGTCGTTCTTTATTTTCTAATGATTATTTTTTCCACTTAAACTTTCATTTAGATTTTATACCAAAAATTAGACGCAAAAATTTTTTACTTATAAATTAATTAATTAATTTTATTATTTGTACTTACTTTTGTGTATTTAATTTCTTGATTTGGATTAGCCATTGTTTTTTAATAAATACTTTTTCACTTAATTTTTATTTATTTCTGCTGTGCTGAAGAGAGAAAATGTCACTGTGATGTGATTCTTTCTAGCTCTGATACTATAAATGTAAAATTCTTTTACGAGTTAACTTTTATATAACAATGTTGTTATCACATACATTATTTTCTCCATACATACAATACTACAATAATTACACACACTTTCATATAAAAAATATATAATAATTGTTGTAGATTAAGATTTTTATTCATATCATAATCACTTCATAAGTATTTTGATACAACCAAAAAAAACAACGTATGATATGATATAATTATTGTTGTTTTAGAAAAACTTATACATTTATATAACACTCTCCATCTCTAGAATTGACGAAAATAATTACGAAGCACTAACGAAAGTATATTTTCAAAAATATATTCATAAAAAATTGTCAGTACAAATATAATTTTAAGTTTAAAAAAAAAAAAGAAAAGACGAGAAATTGGTGTGCGCACAGATAATATTCTGGATTTAATGTTGCGCAACACAAAATTCAAAAAATACAAAATTTTCTAATTGTTAAATAGAATTTGTTTGAAATTGATGAAATGATTTTCCAACAAGCAATTCTCGTTTTTTTTATTGAAATCAAGATTTTTAAACCAATTAGGTAAATATCTCCCCTCCGATCTGGTTTATTCTGTTATTTGGATCAATTTCAATGGAAAACAAGTATTCTTAGTTCTTATTTTTTACTTCGGTTTGAATGAAGAAAAATACAAATAAAATTCACTTTATATTTAAAATTTGATATATTTCTGCTATATAAAAAAATTAATAATAATCGTCTCGTTAATAAGATACAATAAAATTCAGTATATCATCTCTGGATCGTTTCATATTTTTTTTACAGATCATTGTTACAAATAAAACGATTCCCTTCTGATTGTGTACCAATATATTTATATTTACATTTTCCATATGCACCCTGATGATTACCTGGCTCTCTTATATTTGATAATGGTAATGGTGTATACTCAGAATCTGTTTCACGTATTTTTATTCTTTCATACCAAACTTTTGTTAATTGTGTAAATTTATCACGTTGCTTCTGTATCTGTTTCTGTTGTAATTCTTTATCATAATAATAACGTTCATATCTGGTAACCATTGTTGAATCCAAAAATTTTAAATGATGAAGTGTTTTTATTACACGATTTCTATAAAGCGTAAAATTAATTATAGTAATTGTGATAGATCAAATCAAATATTATTTATTAATATCATGATGACTTGCCTGTATGATTGATAATCAGCTTCATTATTTTTTGTATTAATTAATTGATTTGGACAAACCGGATTAAATAATAAACTCAAATATTCTAAATTCGGGAATGATGCTGATAATTTCATTAAGAGAATATCTAAACTTTCAATCTGTAAAAGAAAACATGTAAAATTTTATTGACTTTAAGTTTAAAAATATATTTTAATTATAAAGTTAAGTGCATGTACACTTCAAGTTTTGATTAAATTATGACATTTGTTATCAGAAGAAAAACCACAAAAAAAAAGAGGAAATAAAACAGGCCAGTAAGGTTGAAAAGGTTTTTTTTTTTGATAAGAAAATAAAAAGAAACTCACCTTATTATTATTTAATGATAAAATTTTTAAATTTTTTAAATTATTTGGAAATTTAATTAAATCATTAAAATGATTATTATCCAATATAAGCTCTTCTAAATTTGAAAAAAGTCCCAAACCGTTTAATGATGATAAATTATTAAAACTCAAATCTAAATGTTGTACTCTATTATGATATAAATTTATTATTGCTTCCGGTATTGTTGGCCAATCTTGATCAGAAAATATTAGCTGAAAATCAATAAACAGAAAACAGAAAAATTGTAAATTAGACAAAAATTTCAAAACTTTCTGAAGAACGAAATTTAAAGGATTTTTGCAGAAAATTTAATTTAAAAGCGACTAAAAATATTTAAACATAACGTATTAAAATCTTTGTACAAATTTTATAGTTTATCAACCCTGTTTAAATTAATTTAGACCTATAAAGATAAAGACCATCGCCGTGTTCTCAATATATAAAAAAGTTACTAAAAATCTCCTATTGTGTATTACCTACATTTTATTATCTTAATCTTTTGCAATCAAATGTCATTCTTTATTTCTTTCTATATAATCTTAAAAGACTTTGTTTGATCATTTTATTTATTATTCATTATACTTATAAATACAGTTTTTCAATATGAAATGGATTTTAGCCGGTAATTTAATATTCAAATAACCACATCGAAGATATACAATAACAAAACACGAAATACACAAATCAAATGAATCCCAATAAGTTTTTTTCTTTTCTTGATCAATGTCATGAATAATATATATTATGGGTTTGTTTTTGTTGTTTGCCTTTTCTTACAATTTCCTTAATACTTTCGGATTTTTTTTTTGCTTCTTAACAAAAATAAATTACCGATTTTAAGAAATTTTTTTTGTTTATTTAACAAAAAGTCAAGACTCAACAGATAGTATTATTATTATTATTATTTAGTGTCTTATTTCTTAAAATAAAAATGACAAACAAAAATATAAATACACACACACACACATACACGCAATCATGAATTTAAATGTAACATTTAGAAAAAAAGAATATAAAAGCTTCTTATCTTTTTACTTCTATACTGTAATATAATGTCAACAATTCATATAAATTTATTTAAAAAAGAAAAATTAAATTATTTAGAAATAAAAATACATAAGAAAATAATTTGAATTTGTTTTTAATTTCTTCCATAAAATAAAGATGAAGAAAATAATTAATTTCTTACTTTTTGTTCGTTCTCATTATAAATCACTCTATTCCAATTAATAGCACCCATTATTTTTAATTATTAATTTATTTTATTATTAATTAATTTAAAAATTAATTTCACCTTATACTTTTTATAATTATTTATTATTTAGTTTGTTTCTTAATTATTATAATTGTTTTAAAAAAGTTATTTAAATTAAAATTTTTAATTAACGTATTTCATTTTTGTTGAATAAAAATGATTGAATTTAATCCAACCGTTTGCAAAATATAATTCTTGTTTTAACAAATTGCTTAACTGAGTATTTTTTTTTTCTTGTTGTTTATCAGACGAATTTAATAAAACGACTGAGTTAATGTTAAAGATTTAATTGAAATTATAGATGGCGCCAAATTGATAAATGCATTTTAAGTGTAAGAGTAAAATTGAATCTTTAACGAAGTATTTAATAAACAAACTGATTACATATTATGAACTTTGGATATTTAAAAAATAAATATTGATCTGATATTTTATTGTCAGGCGATGCAATTTTTAACAAGAGTGAGAATTAATGGAAAATTTCTTATAAAATATAAAATAATTTCACTAAAGTTCCAGCAGAGAGAGTACAGATTTTTGTCTGTTTTACAGTAATTTCGACTGAATTTTAATCTAAGCTTTGAACCATTTAGATTCTGATTTTCTTTTGCACAAAGCGCGCTGAAGATATTTTACTGAATAAATTCTAAAGAGAAAAAACTTTAAAAATTTGAAAGTCTTATAATTATTTTAAATTTAAAATCTTTGGAAAAATCAATCATATTGGACCTAAAACAAAGAAGAAGAAGAAGAAGAATAGTTAAAAGATCCAAAGACAAATAATATTTCCCCAAATTAAATTTAGAATTGGTTTTTTTTGCTTCTCCAGCTTTTTTTCGACTTGAATGGTTTTTTTTGGTTCTCTGGTTTTTTTCAACTTGAATGGTTTTTTTGCTTCTCTGGGATTTTAATGAAAACAACAAAATAGAAACACGATAAAATAATAAAAAGATTTTCATCTTTTTATATGTATTGAAGCCAATAAAATATAAAATAATTGGCAAAAGTTTAAAGAAAAAAAAAATTCAAAAGAAAAATAACAACAAAAAAAAAAAACTTTTAACAAACAAAAAAAAAGAACAATTTCGTGTTTAAATATAAAAATCATAAAGGTGAAATTTTTTAATTAAATTGAAGAAGATTAAGAAAAAAAAAATACAAATAAAAAAGACAACAACCACACACGAACGGGGAAAAAAATATAAAATTTAGATTAGACCAAATCTCTCTCAACCCATCAATAATTTAATTAAAACAAATTCTTATACATCTTATTATTTATATGATTTGATATCAAAAGAAAAATGAAAGCAAAGTATACTCTATGTCCTCGTGGGAAATCTTTTGTTTTGCTTTTTTTTCCTTGTTTTCAATTTTTTCCCCTGTTCAATGTTTGTTGTTTTTTTTCTGTTTTTCTTTTACTTTTTGTTGTTGTTTTTTTTTTTTACTAATTGAGTAGATTGTTAAGAAATACAAATGAATGGAATTTTTGTTTTCTATGAAATTTATCCAAAATGAAATTGTTTTCATTTATGCATTGCCCCCATTTCATGATTTAATAAAAATAATTTTTTTTTTCTTTTGTTAACATGAAAAATATAATAGAAATGATTTATTACAGGTACTTGTATTGTAACAACATGTAAAAATATATTTATCTGGAATTGTGAAAATTATAGAAAATTTATGATCGTAAATAAATCCCTGGGCTACTGAAAGTGGTACAAAATATTTAATTTGTTTTTATTATTTGGTTTGTGATAAGAGAAATTCTTTTATTACGATAAAAATAGAAATAACAAACAGACAAAGAGAAAAAAATAGAAAGGTGATGAAAATATTACGTGACTTAAATCCTAATTACACAAAATGCAGAAAAATGTGCATTTAATTATACGAATAAAATTAATTAATTAATTTTCTCTTTGAGAATTTCTTTTTTTTTTTTAATTAAACTTTGACAACAGATAAATGTTAATTACTAAAATGAAAGAACAATTAAATTGTGAAAAAAAAAAAAAACTCATAAATCAGAAAATTTGGAAATTTTACACTGAAGATTAGTTGGAGCCGCCACGTAAAAGTAAAAGTTCTAGAATGTGGCGTCTCCATCTATATAACGTTCTTAAGGGAATTTTACTCGCAAAATAAAAGACAGAGAACGAATGGGATGAAATAAAATGTATATGCATGTTTAAGTGTGTATATGTGTGTGTGTGTGTAATAAGATTAGTTAAATCCTTTATTAAGTTAGACAATAAATTATAAAAACTTGCTGATAACAAAATTCCCTTTTTAACACATGAATTATATTTCCGTGTTAACTTATAAGGTAATAAACTTGTAATGGATGTCTATCTGTCTTATCATTTATTGAATAGAATAAGGATTTACGCATAGATTTCTGAAAGTATTTTTGTCGTTTGAACTGACATTGATTTGAATACGATTTTTTACAAGTCACTGTATTTTCCTCTGCTTTTCAAAACAATAAAATAAATAAATATAAAAGTTTATTGTTATTATTGTTGTTGTACTTGTTAGTGAGGAAAACCAAAAAAAAAAAAAAAAAGGAAGAATTTGTACAAAAATTTCACAACAAGAAAGACTGTTTGACATTGGTTTTTTTTTCTTTTTTTTTGGAAAACAAACAAGAAAATCGAAATAACAACAACAGAATATTTTTTATCTGAGTGATTTTTTTTTTGTTCTCGCTTTTTTTGAAAATGGTGAAACACCTATAAATCTGACAAAAGACGAGACATCCGTAAATATATATAAATAAAATAAGATAGAGAGAAATGTGTATAAGAAAATATGTATATGGAAAGTTATTGGAACAAATAAAACCAAAACAAATTCAACCCAGAGAGTTGAGAGTGACAGAGAGAGAGAGACTAGAGTATGAGATTGATCATCACAACTCATCCTAATCTCATTCCAATTTTACTTTTTTATTCCTAATGCTTTTCTTTTTATTTGCTTTGATATCAGATTTTCTTAGAAGTTCAAGGTTTTTTTTTTTGCGATTTTCTTCTTCAAATCGCATTTTTTTTCTTTCTTTTGTTTCTCTTTGTTTGTTCTTGCCTTCGTTTTATTTCATTTGTGGTGCGTGCTAAATTTTATGAAAATCTTCTTCCCCATTTACATCTTTTTTTCCTTTTTTTTTGTTTTTGTTTGTGGATACGTGGAAATATTTTTTTGAGTGACGCAGGGCAGTTATTTATTTGTATTGATCCTTTCGTTGTTTTTTTTAAAAAAACATTTTTCATTTCCTCCAAATTTTATGATTTACATCTATTTGTTATTGTTATTGTTGTTGTTGTTGTTATTGTTATTGTTGTTGTTGTTGTTGTTTTTGTTTGACACACATTTTACATATTATTATTTTTATACACTTTTGTTGATGTTATTGTATTTTATGTCGTTTCGTATTTTTTTTTTTCTATTTTTATTTATCAATGAATGAATTTTTGTTGTTGTTGCTGTTGTTGCTGTTGTTATTGTTGTGGAGGTTGAATATTGTTGCTGTTATATTTTATCATTGATTTAATATTAACTTGATAGGTTAAAAATCAAATGAAAAAATTATGAATAAAAATATTTTGCATTTTGATTTTTGATTATGTTCATTAAATTAAATTAAATAAAATATTGTTTCTTAGAAAGAGATGTGTGATAAAATGAATATATATGGGATGATTAAGATTTATAGATTTTTGGTCAAATAAAAAAAAAAAAATATGAAGAAAATGCGTGAAAAATAAATGAATAAAAATGTGACAGGTCAAAAATAAAAATATAATAAAAATTAGACGTATTGGAATTTATTGAGTGAAAGTTGTTTTTTTTTTTTTTTGGTAGGTTTTGTTATTCACCAATAATAATCACGAAGAAAATTCTAACATTTTTTTCTCTTAAATTTTTTTCTCTTTATTTTTTTGTTTGGTATCTTTTTTTTTTTTTTCTTTTCTTTCTTTTAACAAAAATCTTATTATTATTTGGGTCAAGGTCTTAGAGATCATTTTTTTATCTAGTTTTTTTTTCTGTTTGTTAATAAATTTCATCTAAAAGAAAAAAAAAAAAGACAAAAAAAAAAACCTAAAAATATGTAATATTTTATTGTGGTTGTGTCTTATTATTGTGCGTATTAGTGTATGTGTGTGTGTGTGTGCTTATATTTCTGTAATCTTATAATACGATGAAATGGCAAAATGATTTCAGATCAATTATTTATTTATTATTATTTTTTTTTTTTGAGAAATTTTTAACAGAAGACAAAAAATTTATATAGATATTTCTACGTAACATTACATAATCATTACACGTAGGTATACGTTATATTACATAATGCTTGTTAATGATCAATCATCAACACATTTTTTTTTTGTTGTTATTGTGAGTTTTACCCTTTTTTTCGTCTTTCATTATTATGAACTTTTTATGTCCAGACTCAGTTGTAGTTGTATTCAATGTTTATTTTTATTTTTGGTTGTAAGTTTTCGATTTGATGTACATAAGATTGTGAATTGATTGAAATTTTGGACAGGACGTAAATGTCAATATATTTTTTGTTTGTAGTTTTTAGTAAGATGAATTTATGAAAGCACAAATAATGAAAATATTTTTATTTTCTCGTCAAGACAACACTCATGAGAAACAAATTAAATGTTAAAGTAATTTATATTCTGAGAAGAGGATCCGCAGGATATAAATAGACTATTTGAATCAAATTCAATTGTTTATTATTATTGAATAAGAGAAGATTCTATTTAATGATACCAATAATATATTATTATTGCTTAGTCGCTTCTAAGCCGACTTTTATTTTTTTTTTTTTTGTAAAAAGTACAAAAAAAGTTAAGTTAAGAAAATATAAATAGAAAAAGCAGATGAATTGATTGCCTTGGAAAAGTGTTTTCTTTTATAAGATAAACGAAAAATTTTTTTTGTTATTTTTTTTTTGTTTGTATTTAAATTGAAGAAATTTTGTGTTTCTTTTATACAATTAAATCCATAGAAACTTTGAAATAAGAACAAGTCGTGAATCTTTTGAGCATATACAAAGCGAATATATATTTTCCTTCATCATTATACATTTGTATGTGTGTCTTTTTTTTTTATCCATTCTTAACTTCAAAACTTTCTTCTTTTAAAATACAAAAGAAAAACATACACACACATATTCAATAAATTCCACGAGAAATGCAATTGTTCTGTCTTGTATACTTTTTATTTACAACATTTTATTTGAGTTTGCGATTTAAAATTGTAAACTTGAATTTGAAAAATAGAAAATAGATTATTTTGAATAAAAGAGAAATTTTACGATTTATATAAATCGAGGGGATGTTGTTGATATTAGTTTGCTTGGTAGAAAAAGGATAGTGTTCTATTTATTAAATTCTCTGTTAACATTTATTACGAGTGCATATAGATTTTATACAGATAAAAAAAAAATTGTCAAGTTGAAACAAGGAACAATGTTAAATGACTTCCGGTTTTATTCGAAACGGATTAAAAATATTTGTATAACTATAAAGATTATGCAATGACAATTAACATACGTACTACTTTCATCTTAATGCATTAACTTCCTCTCATCGTTATTAATGCTTGTAAAAATTCTCAAACAGTTAAATGACTTTTACATAATTTATTTAAAATGCTAAATCTAAAAAAGAAAGAGTTTTTTTTTTGATGCCGCAAATAATTAGAAATTTTTATAAACATTCAAATTCAAGTGAAGAGAAAAAAAAAATATTAATCATGAATTAAACTTCAATTAGACATTGTTCAGGGGTCTCTCTTGATTTACTTACCACATTTGTGAATGTAATACAATAAACTAAAATATAATTTTTCTCTTATTTTCTACAATTCAATTGTGTGAAATATTCACACGGTAAAAATATAAATTTTAATTTTTAGTTGAAATACATAAAATAAACATAAAATTGAAATGAAATTAAAAATATATAATTATAATTTCATTACAAGAAATACGATATATTTTGTTGATCACATTATGTTTTTAATGAAAACAAAAAAACAAAAATGAACCATCCACGATAATTTTAATATTTTAAAATTGTGTTAAATATACAAAATAAATATTTATGGTTGGATATGTACACTCTGTTTTTTTTTTATTATTTAACCAAGGGAATAACAACATGTCAAATATTTTATTCAAAATAATTAATAATGTCCTTTTTTTTTTTGGTCGGTAAAATTGTTCATCAGAATAATTGCTTTTTCATCAAAATAATGGTTGAAAAATTTAAATATTTCAACTTAATTGTTTTATAGCTTCACGTTTTCCATCAGGATAAAAAAAAACATCCGTATTTAAAATTTGTACAAGAAAAAAATCCTTTCTGTTTTAAATTATAAATAATTGAATTAAATTAATAATTTTTATGATGAAATAATAAAAGAAAAAAAGTTTAAATGTTGAAGTTCAAGTTTAATATTTTTCTCTATTAAATTCTAACGTGTTCAATTAATAACCAATCAATCGAAATTGATTTTCTTTTTTAATAATGATGTTTACATTGTATATGAGTTTAGTTTCATTGGATGTACTTTTTTCATTTTTCTATTGTGTAAATTAATTTTATATTTGTTTGGACTAGACCTTTAAACACTTTCTGTTTAGCGTTTCTTTTCAATAAAAATCATTATCGCGTGATTTTTATATTCCAATTAAGTGTATTCGTTAAGTTGTTCGTGTGAATAATTTGAGTAACATTATAATTATAATTAAGACAATAAATCATTTTTATAAATACTTTAAAAGATAATATTTACACAGTTGAACTACATAATGCATTAATTTGTTTACATTGTTTAGAGTTTATTATTTTTTACCTAATTAAAATTTTTTAATATTTCGAATTTTGACGTCACAGAAAATATTAAATAATATCTTCAGTTGGATTTTTTTTTACAAATATTTGTAAGCTATTTAAAATGTCGTTTCCTTAATTAAACTAATATTTAAATCAAAATTTTGTTGAGTTTCCTAACATGATTTTTATGTTTAATTCACTATAATTAATTTCAATTCAAATCTAAAATTAAGAAATTCCCTTCAAATGGCAAACGCACGATAAGTTATTTAGTGTTTCAGAAATTTACATAATAAAATTTGATGCTACATTTGAATTAAATCAAATTAATAAATAAAATATTTTAACAATGTTACATAATTATTCCAATTTGAACTCATAATTATTTCACCATTAAATTCTTTCGAACTTTTAAATTTGTAAAAAAGAAAAAAAAGTGGTCTGAAACAGTTTAAAAAGTCGTTAAGAAGATCCCTCAACGTTGAACATTTAAATCTCTTAATAAAAATAATTTATTTGTTTATAAAAATATACAAAAGGAAGCCAACATAAAAAACAAAAACAAAAAGCATTCTTCCTTTACAACTTCTCATAATTTAATTTTACCATGGTTCAATTTCATCTCTATGAATAATGTAAATAAATATCTAATTCAAAATAATAATATTAAGTAGAGAATTCTAAATCAACTTAATCATCATAGAAACATATAATTTCATTTATTATTATTCCTTCCTTTTTCACTCTTCAGATTAACTTAACTTTTGTTTATATTTATTGTTATTATTGTATTTTTGAAGTTTTGAGTAAAATAGAAAACGTAAATCACAATAAAAGTATAAAAAAACGAAGTATTATTGAATGAAGAAAAAATAATACAGTAACAAACTGTTCGATGTCAAATGTGTTGAGTTATTATTATTGAAGATTTTTTTTTTCTTTCCTATAAAACATAAGGAAAGAAAGACAAAAACATTTATTGTTATGTTACACCTTCCACTATCGGAACTGGAAATATTTTTTTATTACAATTTTTATTTTATTTGCGTATATTTCGTTTATTGTTTTTATTAAAATAGAAAACAAATTATTAAACCTGCATCTGTTGAGTGAGAGTCAGCTAGTGGTGTGAATACGAAATATAAAAATATAAAGGAAGGTAAAACTATCATGTTATTTGGTTACGAAATTGCCACTATAAGTCATTTATTCATGAATATTTTATTTTCACAAAAAATTTTAAAAACAAAAAAGAATTTAAAAAAAAAAACGATCAAATAAAAAAAGTTATGAGTTGATGGCCATTCAAAGAAATGCAGTTGCGATTCGATTGAAATTTTTTGTGTTGCTTATATTTTTGTCTTCACATTTTTGATTACACAAATTTAAAACACACAAAAAAAAAGAAAAAAAGAAAGATATTTCACTACGATTAAATCGGCGATTAATTGACAATCTCTATGTTGTCCCATTTTTATATTTCTATTTTAATAATATCGATAAAATTATTATAATTTGATTCAAATTAATTCTAAAAAATAATAATAATAAACAACAATATGAAAAGAAGATGTTTCGCAGTGTTTGTGTTCACGATGATAAGGTAGTTTAAGACATTGGTGAAAGTCTTTTTTTTTTTATTATTATTAAAATCATTCCAGAAGTCACCACACACACACACACACACACACACACAAACACACATACACACTGAGAGGCATCAACAAAATCACAAAGAAAAAACAAAAAATAAATTCGCTTAATAAAATAAGGTAAAATTATAATAATATTTTAAATAATATGGAAATTGGTATATCACCTACTGTTTGATAACGTATCACTTTATTTTTTAATCATTTTATCCGTCATTTGTTTTTTTTTTTATTGTGTTTTTTGACGGTACATTGTTTAGTTTTTTTTTTTTTGTAATTTTAGATTAAATTTGCAATCAAATACTTTATGTGCGGTCAAATTAAATTGTTGATAGGTATGAATATGATTATTGATTCGTTTACATTGATAATGATTTTTAATGTTGAGTTATTCTCATCACAACATCATTTATTTTAATCAGTTATAAATATTATTTACGATTAATTTTATAATAAATCTTTCAATAGTTGGATAGAAAAAAAAAATAGTGTAGAAGAAAGAAGGTATCGTTAGTTTTTTTTGTATTTCTATTTGTATTTATAAAAGTATTTTTATAAAAAGAATTAGATAATATTTTAATGGTCATCCATCAGTAAAAATGACTTGCTAATTATTATTATGTAAAAGCAAAGTTTGTAAGATTGTACGAAAATACAAATAAACAATTTAAACATTAAAAATAAAGTATGGTGAGAAGATAAACTGCTAATAGAAATGTTTCCTTTTGTTTTTTTTTTTTTTTGGAAAGATGCAAAAATCAAAAAAAAAACACAAACAGAAAAAAAATCAATCTAAATAATTAAAATATTGAAAATGTTATGTCACTGTTACATTCTGTTTTAAGAAAAAGTTGTTTTTGGTCCATTTATAATTTATCATTATTACTCTTAATCAAACCATAAGTTCCATTAATTTTAAAAGGATACACAATTTATAATTTGTGTTGTAAATCTTCTTATCTGACAAAAAAATATTGTGTCTTCATTAAATATTTTAACTTTCTTCTTTGGTACCTGATACATTGAACATCTAATATTCTGTAATTCCTTTCACAGAGAATAAGAAAAAACAAAGAAAACGATATATAGTAAATGACACACAATTTTTATTTTTTTTTGATAAATATTTGCAATTTATTATAGATTTAGATTACAAAACATTGATTTAATTAATTAACTGGATTATTAATTTGATTTATGGATTAAAAATTTAGATACAAAAAAAAAAAGAAGAAGCAAAAATTATGAAATAATTGCGTGTACTCATGATGAATTGATTATTTGATTAATTGAATAAAATTTTAATGGTTTATTATATCTATACTTATATGTGCAAATAAATTTGTATATATATTTATTGGTAAATATCGTGGTAAATGAACATAACCTCAAATATAAGATTAATTAATTATTTACTTTTATTGATATTCTAACGGCGTAAATATCAAATAATTGATTTGTGTCGTTTCCCATAAAAAAAATCTTTCAATTTCCTTCTTTTTTTTTATTATAAAATCCCAATTATAAAGAAGGTGTAATTACTGATCAACCATAACGTAAAAAAATAAGCAAATCACAGAAAATTCGTTGTAAAAAAGAAAAAAACTCGAAACATTAATAATCGAGCGATCTATACTCGAAACGAAAGTAAGATTTCTCGTCGCAGGTTAAAATGTTAACGCGGATGCACATAACTCATCATCACAAAAACAAAATGAAAAAGAAAAAGAAAAAGAAAGAAATAAAACAACAATAAATATACAAAAGAAAGAAATTAGTTTTTATGTTGGACAATCGTAATCGTTCTCATCTTTTTTTTTTTCTTGTTGTGTGTTATTATTGAATGCAATATTTGAAGCGACACTTTTTTTTTCTGGTTTTTTTTTATAATCTTTTGTCTTGTATAACCAATTGACCAAACGCGAATTGGTTTTTTTTTCACTGTTCTGAAATAATTATTACAATTTATTTTTTTTGTGTAATGTCAAATTTTGTTGTTGTTTAGTTTTTGTGTTTGACTTCTGTGAAATATCAGCATAATAATGAAATATTTTACTATCGTTATTCGTAATCATTAAATTAGAAGGGGACATCTTTTTTTTATGCTGTTAACGAACGGGCATTTATAATTATTACGACATTTATGCTTTTTTTATTTTTGTTTATTTTTTTTTTGTCCATTAATAATTTATAGAAAAAAACATCGTCAAGACAATTTTATAAAATTTTGGAAATTATGGAAATATATCGAAGAGAAAAAAAGTTAAAAAAACAACAACGAAACACACACCAAAAAAAAAACACAAAAAATAGAAAGAAGAAAGGAATGAAAATAGACAAAAAAAAACAAAAATTAATTCAGTTTCATTTTTTTTGGTGTCGATCAATTTGACAGTTTAATGAAATTAACAAACAATAGGAAATATCAATAATATAATTTATTAATATTTATAGAAAAGATACAAAAAAACAAAAAAAAAACGGAAGAGAAAAACTTTTACTTATTTAACATAAAAAAGAAAAAGAAAAACAACAACATACGATTAATATTGTTGTTTTGTTAATGAAAGATAACACCTTTGAACTACATTTTATTAAAAGATTTTGATTTGGACATTTCTTTCTTCGTGATAATTTCTCTTATTAAAAAATAAAAATTTATATTTTTTAGACCATCGGATTTTTTTTTTTTATTTTCTAGATTCGTTTGTTGGAGTGGTGGGGATGAATTTGATGGTGGGAGTGAGAGAGGAACTCTTTTTTTAGATCGCTATACTATAAAAGAAGTAAAAACAACAGAAAAGAAATGAATGAAATAAAAACAAAATATAAATATTTATATAAAAAAATTTTTTTAATTAATTTATTTTCTTTCTTACAAAAAAAAAGATTTGTTGTACATTTTTTTTAATACTTTTTCGCGCATTAATATCTTTTCTAAGAAAAAAATATAAAAAATTCGATATAATGCGTTCATATGTATATGAATATTATAGATATTTACAAAAGAAACAAGACAGACTAGTTGTATTGTATGTATGTTTTATGATGGTTGTTTTCGTTGAAGATTTTTTCGTATAAAAAAAATTTCCAAAGCGATAGCCCGCTTTTTTATTTTTAGTTCGTTATAAAATTTGGTAGTTTTTCCTAGTTTTTATAGAGAATGGATTTTTAATATGGGCCAGATTTGCCTGGTGGACCATATGATGATGAAATGGCACCTCCACCGCTTGCAAGTCCTAAACCACCACCTCCATGTCCACCTCCAAGACCACCGCCAAGGCCTCCACCTCCATGTCCACCGCCTAATCCACCTCCAAGTCCACCTCCTCCGAGTCCACCTCCTCCGAGTCCACCTCCTCCAAGTCCTCCGAGTCCTCCAAGACCACCACCGCCTCCATGACCACCACCGCCTCCTCCAAGACCACCTCCGCCAATACCTAAACCAAGATCGGCAGCACCACCATGAGCTCCACCACCTCCTCCATGAGCAGTCTTGTATTTGATGAAGTAAACTTCTGGTTTGCTTGGTTGAATTGGTGCATGTGTTGGAATAATAATATCTCCTTGTTCTTCTGGTTTCTTAACCAAAACGTAGACCAAAGTCTTTTCTTCGTTTTGTGGTTGGAGTGGGATCAATGGTGCTTGGTATGCTGGAGCACTTGGTGTCTTAATGAAAATAATTTTGTAATGTTTTTGTGCTGGTCCAACGGCATGTTGTCTTGGGGCATGGAATTCTTCTTGCTCCGGTGGTGGAACATGAACATAAATGTGTTTTTGAATAATAGCTCCACCGCCGCCGCCGCCTCCGAATCCACCACCTCCGAATCCACCACCGCCTCCTCCGAGTCCACCGCCTCCAAATCCACCACCGCCTCCTCCGAGTCCACCACCTCCAAATCCACCACCGCCTCCTCCGAGTCCACCGCCGCCTCCGAATCCTGAAAAATTAGAAAACATTTTGTTAATTTTTGATTAATAGAAAACAAATTTCTTATTTTTTTGTTTTTGAAACACAAATTTCTTTAAAGAGATTTTCAATAACTTATTCCACTTTTATAAAAACACATAAGTCGATATCCATTGTGTTATCCCGGTTTTTATTATTTTTTTTTGTTTGAAACAAAATCACTTTTCAAAAATATTAAAAGCACAAGAAAAAAAAATTTAACACACCACCTAATCCACCGCCTCCATGTCCGCCACCGCCAAGTGAACCACCGCCGAATGAACCGCCGCCAAATGAGCCTCCTCCAAGTCCACCACCGCCAATGTGGCCACCTCCACCACCACCTCCTAAGTGGCCACCACCGCCGAATCCTCCAAGTGATCCACCACCTCCACCATGGGAAGGACGACTATATGAATATCCGGCTTCTGGACGTGCTGCGGCTAATGCCAAACATGATATTAATACTAGAGATCTCATGATTGTATCTCTTAGTTATTTTCACAAAACAAAAAAGATAACTGTTCTATTCCAGCGCGAGTCAATCAATTTATACCTTTTTCAAAAATACCAAAAAAAACAAATCTCACAAAAATTATGTATATACGAAAAAATGACATAAAGCATTCACTAAATAAAAAAAATAACCACAACATAAGAAGAAAGTGGGGGGCCCGACAAACCGCCACCAACACACACCAAAATGGTTAGATGCTTGTATATCGTGGTTAGAAGACGTCTTCATTTTCATCGCGAACAATCACGCAAAAAAAAAAAAACTATAGAGACAAAATAAAAGAAAAAAAAAATCTGTCTGTTTGTCTGTTTCTTTTATTATTGTTGTTTTTTTTATTTTAAATTGATTGTTTGTTGTTGTTGTTGTTGTTTACTATTTCAGCGATTTGTGTGTGTATTTGTGCCTTTGTGCATATATATGTGTGTGTGTGTGTGTGTTTGTGTAAGTGATGTATGTTGGTAATATAAAATAATTATGTAAATTATTATTATTAACAATTTATAACACGTGATCTTTCATAAAGTTTTATTGTTGCATTTATTTATCATTTCACTGTTCCTCTTCAAACAACCATTTTCTTTAATAAAAATTTAATCCCATAGGATTAGTTTTATAATTCAATCTTGATAATTAAAAATTTGCATATCTAAAGTAATTATTATGATATTTTATCTAAAGATTTTGGATTCATTTCATTAAAAATTAAAACGGTTTTTATCGTGAATTTATTTTTTCTTTTTTTGCATCAAAATTACGAGTTTTTTTTGCAAATTAAATTGACTTTCCAAAATAATATTTTTCTTTTTATTATAAATCAATGATTATCTGAAATTCAGTAAAACTCATACCTGTCATTAAAGGAATATTTTTTTTAATTCCAATTGTTGTAAATTTTTTTTACAGCTTCCATAATGTAACAGTTTTCAATTTTAAGAATTCCTCGTAAAAACCTACTAAACGTGAACTTTTTTAGATAGTTTGTTTTGTTTTTTTTTTATTTTAATCAATTTTTATACAATTCGTTGACAGGTTTGACTGGATTATTAAACATAAATAAAAAAGCTTTTAAAAATAGAAAAAAAAAAAAAAAGAAATTTGCATGACAAAAATAAACTGTGGAGAAGACGAGTAAAGAATATGAGTGCGCTTGTCGTATTAATAGATTTTTGTGTTTCTATAAAAATTTTTTTTTTGTCTTTTGTTTTTTGATGTCACTTTCGTTTTATTTTTAATTTTTTTCTTTATTATTTTCCTTTTTCTTTCCATGTAATCATTTTATTTGTTTTATCCGCATAGAAAGATCGATGATGAAGTCAAAAGAAAAAAAAAGAATTTCTTTCAACAATAAAAAAAAACAATTTTTTTTTTGCTTCTTTTATATAAAATGGATGGAACAGAAAATGTTGTTTTTCATATTTTCTAAAAGTAAAAAAAAAATAAACAGTTACTTCTCATTATTACATGCAGTCTTGAAATTAAGTCCTTTGTCAAAAAGCAAAAAGAAAAAACGAAACAAAATACAAATAATTTTTTTTATTAGGAAAAAAATAAAATAAAATGATTGAGAAAACGAAAAATTGGGAGCACTCGAAGGAGAAAGAGATTTTTTTTTTAATTTTTATTTGAATATGAACAAAATAAAAATTTGAATAACAAAAGAATATAATTAATTAATAATGACTTAATCTTTTGATAGAAAGAAAAAGATGATGAAGAAGAAGAAGAAGAAGAAGAAGAAGAAGAAATCAGTTAATCTTTTTAGGTATTAAGATCTCTAAATATTTTATTTTGTCCACATATATTATGGTTGGTGAAATAACGAAAGTAATCTTTAATGTCATTAATTTGTGCGGTTGAAGAAGAAGTAAAGAAAGAAAAAGAAAGAAAAAGAAAGAAACAAAAAAAAGACTAGCAACAAACTCTAAATTCCGAAATTTATCTTATTTCATAAACGAGTTAAATTTGATTATATTTGTTGTTGTTGTTGTTGTCTATTTTCGGTTAATTTCAAAATCCAAATCTCTTTTACAACACGTTAAAAGAAGAAACAAAAAAAAAATATATAAAAGAAGGAAATCAACAAAAAACAAACCATCATATGTGCAATAAGTCAATAATATCATTATTTTGATTATGTGCATTTTTTTTTTTGGTATAATGGAAATTTTGTTAATTTACGTTGGCCATAAATACGTTTTGTTTTGTTTTTTTTTTTTTGCAATCTATTCATTACTTCTTCATATTTTAAAGAAAAAACAATTCAAAAGATTTACAAAACAAAAATCAAAAGTCAGGTGATTTGTATATTATTTTTCTTTTTACTGGAAAGAATAAATTGGATAAAAAATAAAAAAATGTCAATGAATATCTTTTGTGCTAATGTGATGACTGTTCTTTTGTACCTAACCAAAAATTATGTAAGAATTTTGCGTTTTTTTTTTTGCCGTTAACCCATTAATTCTCAATCGAAAGTTATAAATTTTATTTTTACTGCAAAATATTTATGACAAACTTAAAATATTAAGTTTACTTTTCAGACTTAAAATTATCATTAATATTTAATTTTGCCTTTGGATTAAGGAGACAAATCAAGGTCACCAGACTAATTATATTTATATATATAGAATTAGTGAAAATCTAAGAACAAAAGACAATAGAATTCTATACCATAAAATAATATAAATAATTTCATATGTACGAAGAACAATTAAATTCATTTGAATCTTGTGTTGGTAATGACAGACATTGTGTCTATGGTCTATTATAGTCAATGGTTAAATATAGGTTAACGAATTTTTATTCAATTAACTAGATCAATCTTATTGTTATTTTTTTTAAATTTTCTAGATTAACCTTGTCATTTATGATGATTTTAATGATTTTCTATTAAAATAAATAAATAAATATAAAAACTCTACGTTATAATATTTTCATATATAAGAAAACTTTCAAAATGCGTGTTTCAGACAAATTATTATCTATTTTGTAGATTTTTCTAAATACGAAAAAGACTAAATAGTTAATAACAATACTAATAATAATAATAATAATATTAAAATATATTATTTTTATGCTAATGAAAAACGATAAAGGCGTTCGAGAGTCACTTTCATATTTTTGCTATATCATATGCTATATTGGAGGAGAGAAACAAATAAAAACAACAAAAACAAAAATAAAAAATATCGATTAATTTTTTATTTTCAAAAAGTTAAAACAAAAAAAAAAAAACAGACAGAAGAGAAGTGACTAAAATTATGTTTTTGTTTCTCTGTCTTTATTAAAAATTTTGTTCTTTGTAAAAAAAAAATACAAGAAATCAAAACGATTCAAATTAAACCTACCTGTACGTTGTACAGATATGCAGGCACAATTTCATTAAAAACAAAACACTAAAAATATTTCCCTCAATAATCAAAATAATCAAAATAAAATTTATAATTTATTTAAATTTTATTAGAAAATTTCCATAATGTTTTTAGATAACAATTATTAATTATATCATGCGTTGTCTTCAGGCTAACAAAAAAAAACTCTTAAAAAAAATTTATATGGAAGAAAACAAATATTTGTCTAAAAAAAACGATAGGAGAGAAGAGACGGAAAAAATGCTTTCGCTGATCTTTTAACAGTTTTACATTGTATTTATGTTTTTATTTCCGACAATCAAAATATCTTTTTCTTTTTTTACATAAAAATTAAGAAAGATACAAAAAAAACAACCAAAATTTTTGCATGTGAATGCGGTGTCATACCCAAAGTGATAGTGATAAGTTTTTTTTTCAGCAATAGACCCTCATTTTTGTATTTGAAAAAAAAAAAAAAAACAAAACACAAGACAACAACAATAAAATAGACACTAACCAATAAACTTTCATTTTGCTTTAAACAGAGTTTTTTTTTTTTTTTACTTTGATAGATTAGTTAATTTTGTATATTTTTTAATTTTTATTTTATATTTTTTGTATAATCACGCGAGTTAATCTTAATTGAATTTTATATTTTACCATATTCAAATATATCTTATTATGTCGTATTTTATGTGAGCAAAGACAAAAAAAAAAAAGATGAAGATCGAATTGTTAAATCTTTATGTTTTATTAGGTTGTTTATTGATTTGCTTTTGAAATTCAGTAAAGAAATAAAAAAAAAAAGAAGAAATATGCGTGTATTTGTCTGATGTGGATGGACTTCAAATTCAAAATAGAAAAGAAAAATATTATTGCTTTCCAAATATGGGATAAAAGAAAACAAAAAGCAAACTGATGTAAAAAAAATGTCAAAGTTCATCGACATAATTTGAACTTATCGATTAATTATTTTATCGCGATTATTATTAACTGAAGATGTTTTGAAAATACTAAAACTATTAACAAAGAAACATAAATCCCGCGTGATCGTGGACAATCCCAAAATAAAATAGAAAAAAAACATAACAACACTCAATGCATTATTCATCGTCACTTTTTCTTTCTCCGCACATAAAACATTAAAATAAACTTGTATCAATTTTAAAGATCCAAAAGAATTTTTATTATTGTTTCATTTTCTTAAAAAATAACAAAATTAAATATTTAAATTTAAAATATTATATTTTTTATATTTTTTTATTTTGATGATCGTCGATTTATAAAGAAGAAGACACAAAAAGAAAAAAAAAAAACTAAAGCGAAATCAAACCGCAAGACAACGAACCATGACATTGGTATTTTTTTTTTCATGGATTTTCCAAATATTTTTTGATTAAATAATATCAATTTTTTTTCTGTTTTTCTTTCTTTTTTTCTTTCTTTCTTTCATTTTAAATAATATTCCTCACCGGAAACTATGAAAAGTATATATATTTTTTTTTCTTCTTCTGGGTATAAACTTTCTTCTTAACAATCAATAATATGACATGATAAGTTTTCTGTTTTGATCGTTTATTTTATTATAAAGGTATTTTTATTTCTGTTAATCTTCTGTTATACTGAATACAACAAAAAAAATATTTTTTTTTAATAATCAAACTTATACTTATACACATAAGTAAAGAAAACACCCAAAAAGGGCCAGATGGAAAACAGTGGCGTGACAAAATATTATTTTCCATAACAAATTTAATATATTTTGATGCGGTGATAAAAATTAATTAATTGTTTCAATTAGTGTTTAATGATCAATGATATTTAATAAATGAATTTCTTACCAACTCCTGCGTCACTGTTATGCGGAAACAAATCGTTGGTCTTTTATGTGAGAAATCTTGCTGTTTTTTGTATTTGTTTCACACAATTCATCCTTACTCATATGGTACAAATACGTAATCTGTATCAATTTAGTTTTTAGTGAAAATAAATCAACAAAAGTTGTATTGTATGTGTGTGTGTGTGTGTGTCTGTAACACGTCTGACTTGACTACTCCCTTTAAAATGTATGAAAGAAAAAACTAAAAGTTTTATACCAGCAGACATGAAGACGATTTAATGTTACAGTCATTCATATAAATGTCTGAAATTCATTCATTCATTAATAATAATAACACTCATATTCATTTATTGTGTGCTTGAAATTGTAACGCCCCAACTGTACTGACTTGACTGAACACACACAAAAAGCTCTCTAGAGAATATAGCATTGGAAACAACTAAAGACTAAAGTACTTAATTGAATTGAATTTAATTAATATATTCATCGGATATGGATAACAAACAAAAAAAAAAAATTTAAACCATATTAATAATTAGGTTATGTATTTTTGTTTTGTCTTCTTCTCTAAAATTTGTGTAGGTTTTTTGTTTAAAGAAAAATACTAAAACTACATTCAAAAAAATTATTATGATTATTTTGAATTTTCTAAACTATAATTTTCGTGTTTAAATTTATTATAATATTTAAAAATTAAAGTTAAATTAATAAGCGTATTAATGATCTAAACATATACCTACATACAATTTATAATAATATAAAATGAAAACGTGGGAAACGGAACTTCATTCTTTTATATTTTATTTTCGCTGCTGTGTATGAACAAAAAAAACAACAACTTTAATTCCCGCGACCAAAAATAATACAACAAAAATTAAATAAATTGTGTTGCATCACAAAAATATATAGTCATCATGCAACAAGAAGAAGAAGAAGAAGAAGAAGAAGAAAAAACAATTTCTTTCAACTTTTTGTCTTTTGTTCAAGTACCACACAACGTATAAGCGCATACACGGAAACTGATTTATTTAATATCTTAAAAAGTTTTTTTAATTTAAAAAATAAAAATATTTCTTTTCATTTCATACAATATTTATAATTATTAATTGTAACCTGAAGATAACCAAATAAATACTGTACTGTATTGTACTCTCAGACATATTGTCGCGACAATTCATTAATGAGACATCAGAGAAAAAATCGTGATTATCTTCATTTCCTTATAAATTCATTTTTGTTTTATAAACTTTCAATTACTATAATTTTCTTGTACAAATTAATGTAATTAATAATATGTTTGAGCATGAATAAATTATTATGGGATGGAGAGGTAGGAGTAGGGGAAAGTACATTGGTTTAATAAAAAAAAAATGAAATTTTAACGTAAAAATGAATTTTACTCTCGTCCATAAAACGTGCATGTAAAAAAAAAATTGATATTCGATTAGGAAAAAATAAAAGTCCGGAAATCTAAAATATTGATGACGCACTTATGAGGTTAAGGCAAAAAAATGTTAATTTTGAGAAATAAAATGTAAAAATGTGCATAGATCGATGAACCTCTGTCACAAATATAAGAAATGAAATCAAAATTACTAATTCATCGATTTTTATTTAAAAAAAAAAAAAAATTATATAAATCTCAATAAAACATTGTTTTGTTTAAAAGTTTTTAATAAATATTTAAAAAAAAATGTTGAATTTAATTTAATAAAATTGAAAAGCCGACAAAAAACAAAAAGAAAAGAAAAGAAGAAACAACTGAGAAATAAAGAATAAAATATGAGATTTCTTAAATAAAGTTCAGGTTCAAGTTATTGTCCAGTCTTTTTTTAAAAAAATTTTCATTATGGCTTTTTTTTTTTGTTTTTTTGTATTTAAAAGAAATTCTTTTGTAAAAATATATTAAAACTTTAATGAATTTTGCAGATGAATCTTTATATGTTTGTTAAATTCATATTATATAGAAAGCGAAAGTGTGAAGAAATACAAGAAAAATAATTCACAAGAAATAAAAAGATACAACAGAGAGTAAAAGAAAAAAAACCACATGACACGAGTCGAATTTATATTAAATTTAAAGTAAAACAATATAATTAAATTAAAAAGAGTGTTTTTAATTAGAGACGTGTTTTTTTTTTATTATTAATGTTTAACAATCAAAAGAAAGAAAAATACAAAAAAAAAAAAAATAATTATCACATTGTACATAATTAGATTATTGGGTCAACATTTCTACGTAAACATATAAATTTACTTTTTTAATGATTTTTACGTAATTTATTACCTTTTCTTTACAATTATTTTTTAATGCTTTTTACGCGTAAAAAAAAAAAAAGTCCTAAGGAGAGAAACTTGTCCGATTCTTATTATTTGTTGTTTTGATGGTAAATTTTTTATTTGTATTTTATTTTTAGCTCAATGGTTAATGTTTACTCATTAGCAAAATAATGTTTACTGATGATCAAATTGGTACTTTTTGGTTTTCTTTTTTTTTTCTATTCTACTTCATTTTTCTTCCTGTTTTCTTTTTTTTTTCCTTGTTTGTAGACTTAATTAATGACTTTTAATTAAAGCTTTTTTTCCCCATTTTTTTTTTTAAATATCAACATTTATATTTGTGTACAATTCAAGAAATTGTAACATTAAATATTAAATATGTTGGAGTAATTCAATTACACACAACAACAGTATATTGTATTGGACCTCATTCAATCGTTTTGTATTTAATGAAGATATTCTTTAATTATGAAATATTAGAATACTAAACAGATTTCCTCTGTACCAGGAAAACAATTGTTTTTTGTTTTAATTATAAAAGAAAAAAGGAAAAATCAGTAAAAATATTTAAAATTTAAAAATAGAAAACGAGAACAGAGAAATACTTAGCGAATCAGTATTTTTTTACTGTATGTATATAATATAGGGATAAAGATTAACCCATTACGATTTATAAAAAAAGATCAATACATAATTTTGAAAGACATTAAATCTGATTTTAAAAAATATGTTAACCCTTAAAATTATTTTTTTTCTTTCAAAAAAAAAAAAAAACTGAAAGTAAATCTAAAAATATCGGGATTGTGGAAAAATTGAAAGATACAAAAAATATTGAGTTTGCGTAGGATTTTTTATAAAAACTTTTTTTCTTGATTATGATTTAAAGCGTTTGATCATATTTCATATAATTTCGTCACTCAAATGAAAACCGTATTGAAGAATGTGCTTTTTTTTGTGTGTGTGAAAAATAATAATAATAATAATAATTAAACCTAATGAAATTGGTATAAAATAATAATAAAATTTTAATTAAAATTGTTATTAAATATTTCTTAGAAATCTAATAATAAACATAATTAACGTCATTAATTTTCAAAATTAAAAGTAAAATCAAAATTATTTGAACAAAAAAAAAAAAAACAAATATTTCTTCATTTCACAAGACACAAATAAGTGTTAAAAATTAAAGTTCAAAGCTCTTATTAAAATATCATTAGAATATTTATCATGCAAAAATTAAGCCATTTGTTTGTTGTTGTGTGATGTATAAGTATATTGAACTCTCTTCACTTGTCAAATGTGGGAGTTTCTCTTTTATTTTATGTACTTACATTTTTTATATAAAATTATATTATTAATCAAAATAATCTTCAACACACCAATTGAAAAGAAATAAATAATTTGTTCAATTATTTTGGTGTATAAGGTAAGACAGTGGCGGCATTATTCATTTTTTTGTATATAAAAATTAAATAAATTCTACACTTAAAATACGATAATTTCTTTCCAGTGTAAGTTATAAATATTAATGGGACTCATTTGACTTTATTTTTTTTTCGTAGTTCTTCGTTGAATAATTTCGAAAAAAAATTTACGAAAAAATGTAAATGTAAAATTTATTACCCAATAAATCAATCACTCAACAACTTCATGACATAAAATGGATTGCATTTAACAAAAAATAGAAAATAACCATAAAAACTCTGTGTTACTTTTGTACTTTTAATAATAGAGATTTTATTACATATTATTTACTTTTAAGTTTGTCTCGTAGTTAAAATGAAGTCAATATGAAAACAGTAAAATCTCAAATGAGAATAGATAATTCACATTATTATTTCCGCCCATAAATCTCATAAATTAATCAACTTCATGCCTAAGGAAAGTATTTAATTTCTTTATGTAAATATAAGATTGCTTAGGTTTTACTCTTAGATCAAGATTTTGTAGACAAATAAAGGTAAGACCAATTCAACAATTGTTAGTAGAATGTTATTCTCAACAATTTTCTCATTTTCAAATTTCTTCATGTTTCGATTTTTATTCTTGAAATTGAGTTTTTACATTAAATAAAAAATAATCTAAAACATGCTGAATAAAAATCCTTGATAGAAAAAAATAATACCAAACTCTAGTCCCTTAAAGAAAGCGTAGAACGTCACTGAACAACAACAATTACGAGATTGCATTTTTTTTTATGTTTTAATAAAAATAACAGAAACAAAAAAAAAACATAACATATTTATTGTGCTAATTTCAGTAACCAAAATGACCTTCTAAAAAATTTTTCTGTTACTTTTTCATCATAAAATAGAAAATTAGGTGCGTAAAATATATAATATTAAATTTCGATTAAAATATCATGAACCCACAGAACATCAACAGACATTAACAACAAGAAAAAAAAAAAAATCTTTGGCGGCAATTGGTTATCATTCAGTTATGTTTATTTTTTGTTTTTTTATATTTTTCATTTTAGGATGATTATACAAGACATCTAGTTTTTTTTCTCTGCAATAAAAACTATATAATTTTAAAAAACAAACCAAACAACCAAAAAAAAAAAACAACTTTCATCGTACGCACTTAATCAGTTCATATCGTTTTGAATAAACGAATAAAAAAAAATACTAACTTCAATTTAAAGTTAAAAAAGAAAAATCAATAGATACCTAAACACACTTATAATTTTTCAATGAAATTATAATAATCGTGTGTGTGTGTGTTATTAAGTTTGTGTGCGTGTAAACATGCGTGCGCGTTCATTACATAATAATAATAATAATAAGAAAAATTTATAATCTTCAACGTGTTTAGTTCATTTATTTTTTCAAGAGCTAATTGTGATGAACTTATAAAATTCAAACTTATAAAATAAAAACTTTATAAGACAACATGATGATATTTTCTTATATATATTTGTATATGGCATTTATAAAATTTTCTATTTCTTTTTTTATTAAATTTAGTTAATTATTTTATTTAACGAATTGCATTATTTTGATTATAATTATGAAGATTAATGTAATATTTAACATGTTACAAGACAATAACTTTTTTTTTATACCTTACTCTAATCTTGAAGACAGGTTAGTTATGATGTTAGAAAAAAGCTCAATATAGGAATATTGTGTTTTCGGTATACAAAAAATACATAGGTAAACAATTGACTTTTCATAAAGTGCCGTAGGTCATAGTTCATTATAAGTTTTTTTTTTTAATTTTTGATTTTGTATATTCTCATAAGGTCAATTATCAAGTTTCTTCTAAAATTTCTATATATATATTATTTCCAAAATAGGTAAAGGAAATCTTCAAAAAACCATTCGTTATGTTTTGTTTCTTTAATTTTAATTTCTTTTCTATTTTTTTTTTTGGTAATTGAAATTTTCTATAAAAGTTGATGAAATAATTGAAGATTATATAGAAAAAAAAAAAAAAAATGACAGAAGTAAAATTTTGTTAAAGGTTTATTAGAAACATATATATAAATAAAAATGTATTGATGGGTTTGCATTAATGGAAAATGTCATGGGTAACCGTGTACACGTACATTTTTATTATATAAAAGTTTATAAAAGAAAACAAAAAAAGAACAACAAAAAAAAAATGTCTGGAATTGACATTGAACTCAATTATAATTATTCATTACAATATTTTATATATTCTGCTTGATTAATTTGTTTTTATGAAAATTGTAGAAACAAAAAATATTGATAGTGAATGTGTTTACTGGTATTATAATAATCATAATAATATTATTTATAATTAATTACAAATTTAGGTTGAAGACATTTTTTGTGTTATTGTTGTTGTTAATTCTGTAAAATCTCAATAAAACCAAAAGAAACAAAAAAAAAAAAAAAGAAGCAAACTAAAAGTGATCAAATATTATCATCAATTTCGTAATTATTGTCAATATTAAAAGTCGTGACTTTTCTCAACAAAAACAATAAAAAAAAAATAATAAAAGAAACAAAAAAAAAAAAAATAGAAAATTAATAAAAAAAATAAGAAGTTTAGTCTGAAAATTGAATATCCATCATCAATTTATTGTATAACTCTCACCTTTAATATGGTTTTTTTTTTGTCTGTGATGTTTTTTTTTTTTTTTGTTTATCTTTCTTTCTCTATTTCTAATTGATTTATTTTAATTAAATTGTGACATTATCAATAATTGAAATTTGAAAGAGAAATCTATAGGAAAAAATAATACGCAAAAATAATGTATATTTTTTTTTATATTTTGCTCTCATTTGTCAGATGTCATCTTTTAAGGTTCTCGCACATTTGTATATTTTTATGAAAATAAAATAATATTATGTTGGCGGTTTTAGAGAGAAAAAAACTTATTATTATTATTATTATTTGTGTCCATACGAAAAACGTTTTTTTTTTGTATTCATCAGTATTTACTCTTAAGAAAATGGTCTTTGAAATTTGAAGATGGAACAATGAAAAAATACTGTAATAAATCTTTTAGGTTGTAAGAAATAATCATGTACTTCTTTGAAAAATGATGTGCAATCAGTTTTTTTTTTTATTTCATTTTCTTACATTTAAAATTTTAATATTTTTTTTTTGCTACAAATTTTTTTTTTACAACAACGAAAAAAAACAACAACGAAAAAAAAAACAAATAAACCGAATAATATTCAATCATATTTTCCACGTCAAATTACGTCGTACGTCATACAGACGATATTTACATATTTTTTTTTGTTTGCAATAAAATTAGGTAATCCTAATCGATTGATATTTAAACAGAGAAATAATTATTTGTAAGAATAACCGTTTTTGTTGTTGTTGTTGTTGTGTTTTTTCTCTCTATAAAGCTTTATAAGCGTACAAAAGTTTAAGGTTGTTGTGTTTCTTTTTTTAAATTATTATAATTTTGACTTTAAACCCAAAAGTTTATGAAATGAAAAAAAAAAAAATACAACAATTATTTTTGCATTTAATTTAACCCGAATTTTTATAAATAATAAAAAATTACATCAAGGATTTGAGACATATAGCAGGTACTGCGTGCGTTCTATAAAAATCTAAATATGGGAATGAAGAAAGAACGTTATTCCCTGAATAATCACGAAATGATAATAAATTTTGATTGAAGTGGAAAAAAAATGTTGGAAAAAGTTTATGCTTCAACCACAACATTTTTTTTTGTTGTGGGTTGCATTTGTAAACATAAAAAGCAAACAAATAAAAATGATAAAAAATGGGGAGAAACAAACTCAAAAGCATCTTTTGTCTTGTAGCTATATACAATAATCAATACACAGATGCTGATTATTTTCAATAAGGGAAATAAAAAAAAACGGTAACAAACGTAAAAATGTAACAATGCAAATTGAATGGAATAAGTAATCCATATATCGTATTGAAGATACATTTTCCATGTATTATGTACTTTCCTTTTGACTGTTTTGATTAATATCACATATCCATTAAATTCTGATTTATATAGTATTCTGAATTACCAAGAGAAAGAGTAAGTGAAGAATAAAAAAGTCAATAAGCGAATCAATTTGAATTATGGGATAAATTATAAATGAACTTCGTTTTTTCCTGATCCTGACTAGAATTGATAAACTATTGTTGATCTTCAGCACTTTTATGCTTCTTTATCTGAGGAAAAAAAAAATTGTATAACCTTTTGTGAGAATTATTTTGTTTTAATTTATTGTTTAAACTTGAAATTAAAAAAAAAAAATTAAATGTACATTATTCTCGTTGCGGGGACATCAAGGAAATTCATGGTTCAAACAAAAATATGTAAAAAATAATCAAAAATTTATAAAACTGAAAAGCGTTTGGTCATAAATTAGTTAGAATATGTTGGGAAAGTCAGAAACAGAATTATTTTGTATAAAATGAAAAAGGATGAACTCATTCCAGTGATAAATTTGATATAAATGTTAGGTTATGGAGGGGCGGAAAGACTAAACCTTATTTATATATAAAATAATTAAATTGTGGTCAGTCAAATTTATTTATGACCTTTTGGAAAATTCTATTTGTGATTTTTTTCCTCTTTTCTTTCTTTACAAACAAATGCACTGTTGCTCAAAAATAGTTGTTATCAAGTTTTGGAACTTACAATTAAAGAGCGATATCTTCGTTTTATTTTATTCAGAATTTAATACAGAACACAAAACTTAAATATTTAGGGAATAAAAACAGAGCATTAAATATTGAATTCAAGTGAAGTAAATATTTTCTTTTTACTACGAGAATTACTTATTGATGGAGTCTTCTTTCAATAAAAAATTTAGAATTAAGTTGAAATGGTAGATGTTTGGGTTGTAAGCCCAGTCTATAGCTGACTGTATGAATTTGACATCCAATATAAATTAACATCTTTTACAATTTTGAATTTTCAGAAATTCTAATTTTCATTCTTTTCATTTAATTTACCACAAAACCTACGTGCATTTTATACATACATATTATAAATTCAATTTTTTTTTATTGTGTTCATCTGCATTGCAGAGAATTTTACAGAAATTGCTCTTATAAATTTATTGAAAATGAGAATAAAATCAATTTTTTATTTTACCATCGATAAATCATTTTTTGTCGTTATCATCAATGAGAACAATTTACTGTGAAATATTTCAATGCAATTACTTAAGGGATGCCCTTTACCTTAATCTAATAAAAAACCTTCAGGTAAAGAATATTTAAATATAGAATAAAACAAAGAAATTTAATGCAATCTTCAAAGATGACTTTCAATGACTTAAATGAAAATAATTCATAACTAATTGTATACTCGCAATTTAAAAAAAATTTCTGTAAATGAGAAAAAAATCTTTGTTTTCTTAATATCGTCAGGGTTAAAAAAAAACTGCTTTTGTTATTGAAGTGAATTTTTTTTTCCATTTTCAATTTTTTTTGTCTATTTCTTGTCTATAGCATTGGAAATGTCGCTTTTCTGTTAATAATAATTTATGTTAAAGTGAAACAAAAAAAAAAATTGAAGTTCTTTTATGAAGGTTTTTTTTGCCATCCAAGTGAAAAACATATTTTTCTATAAAAGAAAAATAATAAAGCTGGAAAATATAAAATAGCAGATACACGATGAAAAGACACAATAAAACATTCATTTTTAATCCTTTCTTTTTTAACCCTGAAAAGCTTTTTGTTTGAATTGTTTTTGTGAAAATTTATATGCACATAAAATAATAACAATTTTTTTTTTGTCTCTCTATATATAAAATAAGAATGGCTACAACTTCTTTATCTCTTGTTTTTATATTTATAAATGTTTACCTATAAAGTTTATTTTTAGCTTAAGAGAGATTGGAAAATTGTTTTTCTGTGGTCTTGTCAACTGTATACAAGCCAATTAAATGTCGAGAACACACTACTGGTGTTCATAAATAAATAAAAATGGTGATGAGTAAGAGGAGGGGTAGTGTAGTTACGTTAATAAAGGACAGTAGTATGGGGTGGTCAGCATATTGTTGTTTGTGTTTTATTATAACAAACAATACATTTTTTGGTTTATATTTATATTTGTTGTTTTATATTTGTTGATGGTTTATTAATTGGGAAAATTTTGATTGAATCGATTTGGCATTTAAATTATAACAATGGGAAAACTGATAGAGAATAAAAAGATAAATTGTCTATTAAAGGTCAATCTTTTTGTTATAATTCAAACATACTTTTTCAAAAAGCTTGTTGATGTTTATTTTCTCCGAAACAAAGTTGAAGATAAACTTTTTTTTTTGCATGGCTTTTAAATCAACCCACATATTATAAGCATAAACAAATATGTAAACATTTTTCATGGTGTCAAACATAAACCCAATGGAATATAAATAAAATTTTACTAAAAGTTTTAAAAAAAAATTTATCGATGAACATAAAGTTAAAAAAAAGTCGGTTTAAAAATTTAATCCTAAATAAACAAAATAATATTCACTTCCTTTTTCCATTGAACACATACTAATTTATTAAACTACTTCTCTAAAAGTAAAAAGTTTCCCCAAAATCTAAACTTTATTTGCAACATTAACAAAATTTTTATTTTCATTTTATTCCATTTTTTTTTTCTTTCAATGTAAAAGAAGACTTACAAGATTCAAGTCTAATAAGGAAAAAATAAAGCAAACTTTAAGTGTTGTTGTTATTGTGATATGTGCAACATAAAACTATAATGAATAATGAAATTCTATTCTCTATCTAGTGAACCACTTAAACATTTCATAATATACTTAATGGATAGTTTATACACTTTTAACGTATATTTAATGCGCGAACTTTAAATGAACTTTTAAACTTTCTGTTTACTTTTATGTTTTTTTTTTTCGGGCAAACAAATTAGAGATGATAAGAACTTTTTAAAATTATGTTAATAATTAATTATATTTAGCAACGAATGTCAAGTGAAACTATTTAATAAAAACATATATTTTGATTTTATTTCTATTTAACTTTCTAACGATATTTTATTTATTTTACTTTTTGTAAATGTAATCGTGAAATATTTTAAGAGACCAAAGAAAAAAAAATGATGAAATTCTAAAATAAATGACCCAAGTGCACACTTCCAAATTTAGTATGCAAATTGAAGTGTTTAACCATCCCACATAATAATAATAATAATAATAATAATCAACTTAATAATATTTCTAGTTGTATAAAATTAAAGTCATAATCTTTCATGCTTGACTTTAACTTCTTCATCGATTTTAAAAAAATTCAAATAACAACAAATTTTTTTAGTTGTTTTTTTTTCAATTGTTTTATTTAATTAGAAAAAAAGTAATACAAATATTTTCTTTTGGAGATGAATTACGATAAATTCATGTCATAGAATTCATTTGAATATTCATTATTATCAGCAAAACGTAAATTCATATCTTTTATCTTTGTGAAATGACTTGTATCATTTGGACTTTTTGTTTTTGGTATAAATAATGGTTTTATACGTTTATGTAATATTCCATCCCAATCATAATCTTTAAACCATGTATGATATTTTATATCATTAACGCCATTCTTTAAAATACCAAATCTGTGAAATATTAAATTTGAAAAAAAACAAACTAAAAGATAACAAAAAAAATTGATTGGCATTTTTTTTCGTCTTTAAGATGAGAAATGTTAAAGTTGTTTTGATGAATTATATGATAACAAGAATATGTAACAATAACTTTATTTAAACTCAATTTCATTTACCACATTATTAATATAATATGCTCTCAATGACTGGCGGAATTACCACAAATATACAAACTAAATTTGTAGAAAATTTGGTAAACGATCCAAAACGAAAATTTCTGTTCAAATTCCATACAATTATAAACTTCAAACAAATTTTAATTCCATTTAAATTGATTAAATAAAAATTAATATTTATACAATCAAAAAATTTGTCATGATCATTAAATCCTTTTCTTGTTAATTGGGCTTAAATTTGATTACGACTAATGATGAAAAATAATAATGATAGAAAATGTTATAAGAAATTATACATTATTTAGATTTTTGAATTTTCTTCGTTTTGTTTGGCAAATTTTTGACAATAATTTATAATAATTATTTATCTTAATTAAGTGTGAAAACTAATGGAAATAACAAAGAATATAAATATACAAAAATTGTATAAATGTTGTCAATTTCAGAAAACATTTAATTTAATTTAATTGTTGACATTTTGTTGGTTCAAGAGAAATAAAATGAAATTTATTTGAAATATTATGTTTTTTGGTTATAGGATTAATTAAATAAAATAAGATCATTTTACCTTCTTGTTTTGTCAACAACAATCAAGTGTGACAAAATATCTTCTAATGATTTTGAAAAAAAATTTGGACATGTGTATTTTCCACCAACAATTCTTTCATAAAGTTTTATTGGACTTACACCATGAAATGGTGTGGTACCAGCAACCATCTCAAAAATTAAAATACCCAGACACCACCAATCAACAGAAAAATTATATCCTGTAAAAAATATTTTCCAAACAAAAAGAAAGTAATTAAAAATTTTTCTTGGTAAGTAAGAGTTGCAAGAAGTCGAAAAATTATTGTCATAGAATTGTTTTGGACATTTTTCGCGTTTAACAATTCAAATAAAACTTTGTGAATTGAGAAATTTAATGCGACAATATTTTTGGCTTCGTAAAAATCTAAATGTTAGACCTTGGCTAAGTATAATTTCTGGTGGTAAGTAATCAGGTGTTCCACATAAAGTGTATGTTCGATTATCATCAATTTTCTTACAAAAACCATAATCAGTAATTTTTATATATCCGTCATGATTGATTAGAATATTTTCTGGTTTTAAATCTCTATAAATTATTCCTAAAAAGTGTAAATATTCAAATGCTAATACAACTTGGGCTGTATAAAATTTTGCATTCATTTCTTCAAATTTTTTCATAGCCCGCAGATGTGTAAACATTTCACCTTTTTTTTTTTGTTTTTAAAGAAAAAAGTTTTAAATTTTTAATTACTTTTGTGTGTGCGTGTTTATTTTTTTTTTTTTGATTTTTATAAATAATATTATAAGATATTGTACTGACCTCCATTGATGAAAGGCATACCAATATACAGATAAACATTATCTTTAAAAAAATAATTTGAATTTAATAAGAATTCAAATTGTATTGATTTCATTATTTTTATTTCTGATTTAACATGAGTTATTTGTGATGTTTCAACAATTTTTTTCTTTTCTAATAATTTCATTGCAATCACATTTTTTGTTTCTTTATGTTTTACCTTTAAGAAATAAAAAGAAATATTTGTTAATAAAAAAATTCAAAAGAATTGAAATAAAAGAGGAACAAAAATTTTTTTTTTATTGTTTGTCCAGTTGTCCGATTTTTTGATTTATATGGGTCAGTTAATGTGTCATTATAAAAGGTACATTTTCCTTACCTTGTCTTTTAGTAAGAATCCATAAGGAAAATTTAAAAGAAGGAAATATTTAGAAATTTAAAGAACAAGAAGAGAAACTTTAATAAATAAAACTTTGTGGGCTAATCAAAATGTCACAAACGATTTAATAAAATATAAACTAAGGAAAAAAAAAACTGTCAAAAAAGTTTAGTTTTGAAATTTGATTCGACAGTTTGTATTTTACAAATAAAGCCTCCTGCTGTTCCTTAAATGATTTCATTTCAACTTTATTTTGCAGAAACAACAGAAAATAAATATATGTTGATCCTTTTGTGAAAATAAAATAAAATAAATAAATTTTTGGAGACAATCCCAGAAAAGAAAAAGGATATGACGATAAAAACTGATGATGAGAAGAATTTTTGCGTAAAACGAAAATTGATAATAAAATGTTCGTGTATGAAGTTAAATTGGATTGTTATAGAAAAATATTGATTGTATATAATTTATGGTTATAAATTCATTTGAATTGAAATCAATATTTGATAAAAATTAAGATAGGGAAATAGTAACCAAACCTCTCCCATCTTGAATTAATTATGAACAATAGAAATTTACTGCTTTTTCAATAAGTCACCAAATTTAACATAAATTAAAATATTATCTGTCTTTTGAACGTTAATTAATGCAGTAAATATAAAATTTATGGAAAATTACATTGAAATATAATAATTGTTTATTTTAATAAATCTTTCGCTCAACGAGACGCATAAACTTTTCATATTTAATTTTTTAATTATTTTAAGACTTTAAGAAATTCAAATTTAATGTAGAAAATTTCTAGGAAAATCCGACCGCTGTCTTTTACTTGTTTAATCAACAAGTAAAAAGTATTAAATTTCAGGTTGATTTAATTAAATTATAAAGGATTCATTGTATGATAATCAAGTCCTTAATTGGTTTACCATCAAACTAATTACATATATGTGGTAAATTATAGATTAGTGGTAATTTTAAGTGTTCAAGAAATACTAAAATAACTATTTAGAATTTAATAGAAATAGATTTGATATATTAAATTACTTACCAGCACAACTGTACCAAATGCACCTGTACCTAATGTTTTACTTAATTCAAATTCACTTAATTTACCAATTTCTTTTGTTTCTTGTGCCCAATTTTTCAGAAATTTTTCTTTTGCTTTAATGAGATATTTGTGATAATCATTAATATGTTTTTGTATTCGTTCATCTGGAACGTTTTTACTCATTCTCTAATAATACAGAATATTGGATAAGACAGATATAGGTTTATTTCTGTCACTTACGTTTTTATTTCGATTGTTTATTTTTCTTAAATTATACTTTCATGCGATTACTGCGTTTTTTTACAAAGATAATTTATATGACTTTCAAAAATTCCGCCTTTGACAGGTTCCTAAAATTTTTAATTAAACAAATTAATTTTAAAAGACCGAAGCTGTATAAATTATATATTATTATTATTATATATATTTTGTACATTTTTCAATCCTTTTATACTTCCTATACTTGGAAATTTTTTTGATCGATAAGAAAATTGTTGATTTAGGAAATCATTTACCTTAATAACATTTTTCTTATATATTTATTATTTGTTATAATAATTAATTTTTGCCTAACTTATAAATATATATATACGTCTATTCTTTGAAAAATTACTTTAATTAATTGCCAATTAAGACATATATAAATTTTTGCTGTTGTTATTCTACCAATTGGTAATTTATTTATATAAACGTGAAATTTTGTAATTATATAAAAGGTAATAGTATATCGATTTTATTTTAGTTTATTAAAATTTATTATATATGTAGTTACAATAAAAATAAAGAAAACAAACAACTTTTTTCTCTAAGTATATACGTATAAGTGTGTGTGTGTATCGATAGGTTTGTTTACTTTACAAATATTTATATCCTATACGGTATCCCAATACTGATATTTTGATATGACAATTAAAAAAAAAAAAAATAAAGGCAAGTTATAATTTCATTTCTATATACGGTTAAAATTCATATTATTTATGTTGCTTTATGTATTTGTATTTGTTTTTTTTTGTTTTTTTTTAACTTTTAAATTTTATTTTATATTCAATAAATTTTTTTAAGCTGTACAATGTAAAAGTTTAGATGCATCACATGCACCAGCTAAAACATGATCATTCTTTTAGTAGCAGAATAACAACGCAGTCACATACAAATACAATAATAATAATAGAATAAAACAAAAGAAATGAACATCCATTTGTTAGTTCAGGACACGGCCAGAATAAGGAAAAAAAAAATACCTTACCATTTTTTTTTGTATCTATTTGTATGAATGTGAGTATATTTTTTTCACATTTTCCTGTAGATTTGTTGTAGTCGTTGTATAACAGAAGAGTACAAAAAAAATTAAAGTAGAAAGTTGAGAAAATTCAGGATAGATCGTTATAGCCATTACCCAATGCGATAATAAATTTAATAAAATGAGAATTTTACAGCCACCTTGTAAACTTTATATGTGATAAATAGTAACTTTAACCTGAGTGAGAATTGTTCTAAAAATACATAGAAATTTATATTTTTATATAAAATTATATTATTTTTACCTGGTTTAACTTTTTTTTTTCCACATTAAAATATAAGAATTGAATGTATAAGACAAAAGTGGAATGGAGCTTATATTTACACGTGTTTATTGCTAGGTAGGTCGGAATAAAAACAATATAACTTTATGGTTTGAAAACGAGGAATATTACATCGTCAATTATACAGTCAATAAAGCATATTAAACAAAATGTTTAACGTTTCTACATTTTTAACCAAAAGATTTATATATTTTTTAGTGTTTAGAGAATAAATTATAAATTTGAATATATGACAAGGAAATTTCAACAATTTTCCTATGGCCTATAGACTAGAAAACGTGCTTTAATTACAATTTTTTTTTTGTAAAGCTTTTACTCTGAAAAAAAAATTGTTGTCCAAACTAATTGAAGAAGATGAGAAAAAAAGCATATTTTTAATTATAGTTGTTCTGACTTTACATGGGTAAACGGCACACTACATTCTTTTTAATTTATAACAAACATTTTATTTAATTCTTTCTTACTGTTCTGGTATTTAAAACAGAACATTATTTATTAAAGTTTAACTTTCCAGTTTCCGACTTCACTGTTTTTCCCTACATTTTATTTTTTTTTCTTGCGCTATTTCACAGAGGTTTTAAAATGGATGACAATGAAAACAAATGTCAGAAATATATAGTTAGAGAAAAATTTATAGAAAGAAATGTTTAATTATTTCTCTAATTAATATTCTAATCTGTTGTTATGGTGACAAACTTTATCCGCAAGCAAATGTTTTTTAAACAAAATTAAATATTCTTAAAGAATGAAAGAAAAAAATAGTTATACAAGTTTTACTTCAAGACATTGTCTATAGATTCTAGAAGAAGGAAAGTATAAGTGAACTGAACAACGATTGAGAATCTTTGATTACCACTTACATTTTTATTTATTATTTGAATATCGTAAAGTGATGACTATACGAGCCTATAATATAACCATAATCATGTGAAAACCATTTCACTGAAATTGGATACTGAAGTCTTTCTCCTTCAACATATAAATATTTTTTTGATCTTAGACAATGAATCTTTCCATAAAAACCAAAGAACAAGAAGGTTTTGTAGCTGATTGTATTTTGTTGTATTTTTGTAAATGGTTGATGTAAAAACGTTATTATAATTTTTATGTTTTTATAGAATATAAGAAAATTGCCTTACGATAACAGAGAAGGATCACATTTTTTCGCAAACACATTCTTATCGTTCTTAGGATGGAGATGGTTTAACGTAACTTTCATTTAATGGAAATATTTTGTATCACAAATTTTCAAAATGGACAAAAATTTCAGCAACATAATTTCTGTATTAATAAATATTTGTCGGTATAATTAAACTCCACTTTATATAGATTTTTGTTTATTATATAAAATTTATAACTAACATTTTAAATTAGAAAATCAATAAAATAATATTCAATTGCGTTCAGTAACACAAAATATTGATAAAATCATAAAATATTTAACAATAATGTTGGTTTTCACACATTTTTCAGTTTTATTGTAAAGCATAATTATTTTCTATTGATTTTAAAAATTTAAACAAATTAATTATGTCTGTGTGTATGTGTGTATGACGTTAAATAAAATTCAACTTTTTATAAACATAGAGAAATATAGTCTGACTTTTGTTTTCTTTTCTTTTCATAAGTTGAACATTTTTAAAAAAACAATTTTAAAATCAACGAATATTTTTTTGATTTGTTCATTTTTAATTAGAAATTTATTTTTCATATAAAAAAAAAAAACAAAAGTTCAACATAACGTGATTATTCTTAAAGTTCGAAGATCATAAACTTTTCATATAAGAAAAAAAAAAAATTACATCTACAACACACATATAACTTTTTTTTTGAGTTTATTCTCAGACATAATCAAAGAAAAAAAAAAAATCATGAGCATTCACAGGGTGTGAAGAAAGAGAAAGAAAACTTCAAGGTTAATATAAAATATTTTTAATCGGAATGAGTGAATTTAAATCAGTATTTTGTATTTTAATAACACTTAAAAAAAATACTCGTATGCTTTCGCTAAACCAAAAAAAAAAAATTATGTTTTCATCACAGTATTAAAAAAAAAAAAAACAAAAAAACAAACAATCACAATTTACCTATACACGAAGGAAAACATTTAAAAACAAAAAAAAAAACAAAAAACAGAAACTTGTATAAAAGAATTTTCAAGAAAATTCCATTTAGAAAATCTTTTCTGTGTATATGTATTGTGTACTGTATGTATATGTATGTTTATATGGTTTATAGCAAAAAATGATTAATCATCATAATAAATCATTATCATTACATTAATTCACGTTTTTATTTTTATTTCTATTTTTGTTTTTGTTTTTGTTTTTGTTTTTGTTTTAATAAAAATATGGTGGAGTTAGATAAAGTTTATAAAATTTTATGATTTGTTTAAGACAATTTATTAATCTAGGCCAGACCATTGAAACTTAGTATAATGTTTTATGTTTATAGATAATATTAGGCTATTGCCCAATCATTTCAATTTAACATCGTTGATCGACAGATCAATTATTTTACATTTTATTGAATAATTATTGGAATTTTGTTTATTTTCTAAACGAATTCTTTGTTTATTTGAATAGTTTTTCTTTAAAATTACGTTTTACCAAAAATAATATTAAAATTTTAGTCAGAATTAAGCGGGATGGAAATTAAAACAAAAGTCAAATTGTTTGTTTAGAATTTTAAATCAATTTGTTTTTTATTTATTAAAATTACAATTTGTGTATAAAACTGGCCTGCACTACAGAGTAAATATTGTATCACGTATTTGTGTTACAATTTATGAAACATATGAAACTTTTTGTGAGTTTAATGATCGTTCAAATAGATGGGTGGGGGTGTGATGTGGTAACTTTTTTTTTCTTTTTGTAATTCTAAATGAAAATACGCGCGTTTCTCAAGTTTTGCGATACAGAGATTTTTACTTTTCTTTTGTGTTTCAGGAGAACAAAAAACAAAAAAAAAAAAAGCAGGAAGACGTTATTAATCAATGTGTTTCATTTTCAATCTGAATTTTAATATTATTGAAAATGAAGGTGAATTTTGATGATTATAAATTTCTTTAGATTGATACAGAAAACTTGGTATTATTATTTCTTACCATAAAAATCGATTAGTTTTCCTTAACAAGAATGAAATGTACATTTTTTACACCGCATAATTGGATAGGAAATGATTATAAATGATTAAAGACATTTTAAGTTAAATTGCTTTAAATAATTCAACCATATCTCGGTTGTAACATAAATTTTTATCAAATAAACTGTTTCAGAATAATCTAATCTAATTATTTTCCTTGTTCAATTCCTGGTTTTTGTTTTCTATTTTCTAAAACATTCTTTTTAGATTTCTTTTATAAAGAAAATTGTATTTTAATATTTAATATTTATAAATAACCCTTTTGTGGCCAATTTGTATAAAAAAGTCTATTTTTTTTTTTTGCAAAAAAAAAAAAAAAACAGGAATAAAAATGTTTGTCCCTTGTCGTTTGAAAACCGAAACTTTTTTTCATTTCAAGAAATTTTCTATCGGTTTCTTTTTTTTCTTTAAAAAAAAATTTTTTCTTCCATTTTTATTTTACTCCAGTGAATTGCCGCGTGTACAGAAGTAAAAAAAAATATCTACAAGTTAGTTTAAATTAGAAACAAAAGAAGTAAATAATATGTAAGATTTTTCTTTATTATTATTATTACACTTTCGACGATAAAGTTTCAATAAATTCAATTTAATTTTCTTGGATGAAAATCAGAAATTATTGAATTTTTTTATTTATTGTGAAAATAAGAATAATTTTTTTTTTGTTATTGTTAGTTATACGTTGAATTATTTTCTATCTCTATCTCTCTCTCTCTCTCTCATATAAAACTCTCTTTAAGATTACAAAATCTAATAATAGAATTCAATATCCAATAATCTATATTTTTGTTATTAAAAAATAAAAAGTAGATCATTTCATAATAACGTTAAATCAACAAAAAAAAAAAAAAAAACTTAGATTATTTGCTTTCTTTTGTGATTCTTTCTTGGATGATGCTAGATAATATTATTTATTTTTTATCATTTTAAATTGACTTCGCGTAAAAACATTATTATTGTTATTATTATTACTCTGAATTCTTGTTGGCTGTTTACATGTAAAAGGAGAAAGAAAATTTATTTTTCGTGAAAAGTTTTTTTTTTTTTTTAAATAATTTTTAATAAGAATAAAGTGAATTTGTAAATGAATAAATGTGCAAGTACACATATACAATCATACTTGAAGACATTTAAAAAGATGAATAAATATTTAAGAACAAACATCTGGATGCAATATAAATATATACATCTTTATCTGTTTCTGGTTTTATTGTTTATCTCACCAAATGTTACTCAAGGTTTATATAAATTTCAATAAATTATACAAAAAACAAACAAATATTTTTGTTTCTGTTTATTTATTTATTCAATATTACGCGTGTGTGTGTGTGTGTGTGTGTGTGTGTG